>JAQQSY010002415.1:0-13691 GCA_028646535.1 Procyon lotor
GTCCAATGTGAGGCTTGAACTCAGAACCCCAAGATCAACCCCAAGAGCACGTTCCACAGACTGAGCCAGTCAGGGGCCCTACCCCGTAACTCTATAACTCTAACTCCAGATATTTAAATCACCTGGGCCTGGCCAAGGTTCTTGATCGCAGAGTTCAAATTGGCATAATATTTTGAAGAAAAACTTTGCAGACTTTCTTGATTTTTTTTAAGTTACTGCATACCCTTTGGAGATGATTTCTCTTTTAGAAATCTACCTTAAAAATGTTTGATCAAGGGCACACAGATTTGTATTAAAGCCACATTTAAATTAAATATAATACCCAAACTACCATACACATTAAATTGGCATAGTCAACCGAAAAAATGAAGTAAAGCTGTATGCGTGACATGGAGAAATGCACTCAATATATTAGGTTAAAAATATGAGTTTCAGAATATTATGCATGGTGTTATCCTATTTTGTTAAACAGGCGTATGGTATGCAGTCCGTACATATAATATAAAATCCGTATACGTATAATATGTTGTCTCTATATAGTTGTAATATTGTGACTTATAATAATATATATATGGTCTTCATCCATTCTCTGGCACAGAGCTCTTCAAACCTTCAGAATCTCCTAAGTGATTAAAGCGCTAGAGGTGTCTTTTATTATGTTAATAAGTGACATTTCAAATGCTCACAGTTGGGGGTCTGGTTGCCAGGAGAACCAGTCGTGTGATTGGACGGTCGGTACTTTTAGTCCCGCCCCCACTAACACCTGGGAAAGTGGAAGGGGCTGGAGGTTGAATCAATTGCCAATGGTCAATCATTTAATCAATCGTGCCCATGTAGTAAAACCTCCACCAAAACCTGAATGGACAGAGTTCAGAGAGCTCCCTGGTTAGTGAACACTCGGAGATTTGGAGAGAGTGGCACGCTGAGAGACGGAACAAGGAAGCCCTGCATGCTTTCTCCCTTCCTTGCCCTGGGCATCTCTTCCATCTGGCTGTTCCTGAGTTATATGCTTTTATAATAAACTAGTTGTCTAGTAAGTAAAATGTTATGTGAACTGCTCTAGCAAATTAATCAGACTGCAGGAAGGGGTCATTGGGACCTCCAGTGTAAGCTGGTCCATCAAGAGCACAGGTGATATTGTGGGCCTGTGGCTAGAGAGTCGAGATGGGGATAAGAGCAGTCTTGTGGGACTGAGTCCTTAACCTATGAGATCTGTCACACTGACAGGTAAATAGTGTCAGAACTGAGATAAATAGTGGAATGTCCAGCGAAGTCCAAGAATTCTGGGTTGGTGTGGGGTTCCTCCTCCAAAATCCATACACACTGGAATTGGGGCCAGGATCTCGATGGTATAGAACAGAGGTTAGCAAATACTGTCTGATGGGTAAAATCCAGATGGCTGCCTGTTTTTAAAAATAAAGTGTTATTGGCCGACAGCCACACTCATTTGTTTACATATTTTCTATGGCTGCTTTTGTACTATAAGTGTTGAGTAGAGTAAGTCTTCAGGGAACTCCTCATTGCTGTCGACTTTTGCCTCTATTGTGATTTTATATTCTGTATCTTTTTTTACTGTGTTAAGATGGGATGGAAATCAGTAAGCTATTATCAGAAAGAATCTGTAAGTTGTACTTTCAAACAGTAGAAGATGGTGACATGCAGTGGACACTAGCATGGAGCTCTGAGACCTACATTTCCCAAGGCACTGAGATATTTGGATAAAAGGTGTTTAAAAAAATTATTCTTGTAGACCAGAAGGCAAATGTGGCATTTTGAATATACCTAATTGCTTTCATACCCCCCTAAAGCCCTACTAAAAGGATTTTTTTGACTTATAAACTCAGAGAAATTAGGAGAATGGGAAATGGGACAATAGCTATAAAAATCTGGACTCTGGAGGGACACCTGGGTGGTTCAGTCATTAAACATCTGCCTTTGGCTCAGGTCATGATCCTAGAGTCCTGGGTTTAAGCCCCGCATCTGGCTCCCTGTTCTGCGGGAACCTACTTCTTCGTCTCACACTCTCCCTGTTTATGTTCCCTCTCTTGCTGTGTCTCTCATTTAAAGATAAATAAAATCTTTAGGGAAAAAAATTTGGACTCTGGAAAGCAGAAGCAGAAATAACAATGGTAAGTGATTAAACAAACACAAAAAGGGTAGATTCTAAACAATGGTGGGGGAAGATAATAACCAACTTGATACACATTATGGAAGCCCCAAGGATTCTGGAATGGTGGTACCAGACATTTCTGGAAATAGGGACTTGAATAAGAAGATTGGTTGACAGTCTTTTCAGAGAGTGGTCAGTTCTTCAGGTCTGTTCTACCTTCCCCAGTCCCAGAATGAGACTGGAAATTTATTCTCTGGAGTGGGTCAAACAGAAGGTCTCTAGACTAAGGGGCACTAGGTACATATGGGGGTGGGGTACCATAATGAAAACAATGGATTACCTGAATGTGTACATGCACAATAATGAGATCACCCAACCCTCTTTCACTACTCCACTCCTAGAATAATGGGGTCGCCTGTGCAACCATCTCAATGTTCCTGGCACTGTAGATGTTCCCAGGATAGGGACTTTCAGTTTTAAAACCAGGACAGTCCTGAACAAACCAGGATGAGTTAGTTACCCTAGTTTCAAAACATTGGCAGTTAGACACTTCCAGGCAGGAAACCAGGAGAATTGTCTCTGGGGACTCTGACCAGCCCAAGGGGAAAGACCTGAATGTATAGACAGGGGAGCTTCTTCCCCTAAGTGGTCCAGGCATGTCAACTTTGAGGTGAGGCTCAGAGTGATTAAGTTCCACTTGGGTGTGTGGAGGTTTCAATCATTTTTTTAGATCCTTCCTCTAAGCAGACAACTAAGGATTACTAGACACATCATGGAAGATCTCTCACACAAAAGACAGAGAAGAAAACATTCAAATAGGAAAACCAACCTGAGAAGTAAGCATATGAGTTAAGTTGAGATGATCAGAATCTTTCTCTTGGATTTCAAAGACTGGGTCGGAATGAGAAAAACCTCTCCTCCTCTCTACCTGTGGTGCTGAGCTTGGAGCTCCTGGAGGTCATATTCCGTTCTGGAAAGGGAGGGCCAAAGTTGGACACATAGAGATGGAAAATGGACTCTAAGTGTGGAGTCCCAGTGGCTTTTCATGCCAAGATCCATTATCTCTAGGGCTATTTTTGTGTTTTCCAAAGTTTGGTTGTATGAGTCAATAAACACCAACCCTTTTTAAAAAAGCATAAGTTTGAATAGATTTTCTGTCATTTGCAATCAACTGGTGGGCCTCATGACTGATATTTCCTTTTCTATAGGTCTACTGCTTTAATCTGTACTCTATATCCAGAAAGTTTCCAAGTCAGCTCAGGTTTCTCTGTTTAAAATAAGGATCGCACAAATCATGAAGGTAAAAATACATGAAATTTCATTGAATTTGGCAGACCCAGAATACACTAACTTTTCATTATCTCTCACAATGGGGTCCTCTGGAAAAGAAACTCTAAAGCAGTATGTCTGAAAGACCAATATGTGAGCCACCACACAAAGATGAAGGTAAAAGAAAATGCCGTGCGTTGACAGTGTTTGCCTTCCACACATTAGTGAAGGGAAGAGGCCATATCCATTAGGATTGTGTTTAATCGCAGGTAACAGAAAACCGCATGAACGGTTGCTTAATTGAACAGGGTGATTGCGGGGGTCGTGGATAGTAGGTGTTTCTGTGATTCTCTTGGCCTTTTCATTATAATGGCAATAGGGTTGCTGCGGTCCCAGAGAGTTGTACTGACAGCAAAGAAAAGGCAGAAAGATGCCACGGGAGAAAGTGTGCCTGCCACAGGAACCCAAGTGAAGGGGGAGTAAAACACTGAAAACACGGCCGGAAACACAAAGCGCACACACATTGCTGGTGGGAATCCAAAAAGGGAGCCACTTTGAAAAGTGGTTTGGTGGGTTTTTACAAAGCCTAAGCGTCCTTTGCAGATGTGGTTAAGGATTTTGCCACGGGAGGAAGCATCCTGGATCATCGGGGTGGGCCCATCACAGGGGTCCTTACAAGAGAGGCAGAAGGGCCAGAGTTAGAAAAAAAGTGATAGAAGGCCGAGGTGGGGTGTGGTACACTTGGAAGATGAGAGAAAGGGTCACAAGCCAAGGACTGTGAGTGACCTGTGGAAGCCAGAAAAGAAAAGGGTTCTGTCTCTGAGGATTCGTGGGGGCTGTGGTGCTGCCAGCACCCTGATTTCAGACTGCTGACCCCCAGAACAGTCAGAGAATAAACTTGTGTTGTTTTTTAGCCACTAAGTTGGAGGTAATGTGTTCTTGCCACCACAGGAAATGAGTATACCTGCCTCATATTCCTACCTTTAGGCATCTAGATCAGTTCTGATTTTTCTGTGCCCATCTTTGTAAAGATGTCTGCATTGTTCTTCTTTTTAAGTAACACCTTTGGGGTGCCTGGGTGGCTCAGTGTGTTAAAGCCTCTGCCTTCAGCTCAGGTCATGATCTCGGGGTCCTGGAATCAAGCCCCACATCGGGCTCTCTGCTCAGCAGGGAGCCTGCTTCCCCCTCTCTCTCTCTGCCTGCCTCTCTGTGTACTTGTGATCTCTCTCTCTGTGTCAAATAAATAAATAAAAATCTTTTTAAATATTTATTTATTAGAGAGAGAGAGAGAGATCACAAGTAGGCAGAGAGGCAGGCAGAGGTGGGGGGAAGCAGGCTCCCAGCTGAGCAGAGAGCCCCATGCGGGGCTCGATCCCAGGACCCTGAGATCATGACCTGAGCCGAAGGCAGTGGCTTTAACCCACTGAGCCACCCAGGCGCCCCATAAAAATCTTTTTAAAAAAAAAAAAAGTAACACCTTTATTGACGTATAAATCACATACTATACAATCAGTCATTTAAAGTGTATAATTGAATGGTTTTCAGTACATTCACAGAATTGTGTGACAATCACCGATCCATCCTAGAACCTTTACAAACACCTCAAAAAGAAACCCTATGTCCTTTACCACTCATCCCCTATTCTTGCCGTTCCCTCCAGCCCTAGGCAACTACCCATCTAGTTCCATCTCTATAGATATCTATATATGTCTATTCTGGACATCTCATACAAAAGGGGTCATGCAACATATGGTCTTTAGGGACTGGCTTATTTCACTTTGCACAGTGTTTTCAAGGCTCACTCATGATGCAGCATGTACTTCATTTCGTTTTATTGCTGAATAATATTCCATCGTATGGCTATACCACATTTTATTTGTCTATTCATTAGTTGATGGACATGTGAGTTGTCTCCGCTTCCTGGCTATTATGAATAATGTTACTTATAAACATTCAAGTTTTTGTCCAGAAGAATAGGACATTCAGTTATTAATAAGCATTTGTTGGGGTGCCTGGGTGGCTCTGTCAGTTGCGCATCTGCCTGTGGCTCAGGTCATGATCCCAAGGTCCTGGGATTGAACCCCATGTCGGGCTTCCTGGGGGAGTCTACTTGTCACTCTCCCTCTGCCTCTCACCTGACTCGTGCTCGCTGTCTCTCAAATAAATAAATAATATCTTTAAAAAAAAAAACGCATGCATTTATTGACTGCCTATGGTGTACATAGCACAGAGGTAGGAGTGGGAGGAGGGGAAGACGTAGGAGCGCAGATACCCAAAAGAAATGTAAACATAAAATGTCGCTCCTGTCCTCTGACTAGTAGGAGAAGACAGACTAAGCTTTCAAGAAATATTTAAATTTAAAAAAAGAAATATTTAAATAACTAATAATAATCATGTGAATTATTTTCTTGGGACAATTTTCTTTTCATGTCTCTTCTCCAAACTGAGTATAAAAGTGGTCTGGGGTCTTTAGAGTGTGTCAGTTAACAAAGAAAACAAGAGACAGGACTCCTTTAAAAAGACAGCTTTGACCCATATAAGTATCCCACAGGGTCATGATGTCCTAGAATAGAATGTTTGTCCCCAGAAATGTCCTTTCCTCTCTGCAGTTTTTTGTTTGTGTTTTTTTTTCCTCTCTGCAGTTTTTTTCATGGACAAGGACTTGGTACCAGGTCCGAAGAGCTCAGCATCAGGCTGACCTCAGCTCTCCTTTCTGACCTGGGAAAGAGGGCTGTTCTTTGCTCCCTGGATGCTTCTTTCAACGGGCCCAAATCACATTTGTGAAAGTCGGGCAGGATTTCATCAAGGGCAGACTTCAGGCCCCTAATTCATAGCGAGTATCATTAGCGTCATTTGTTGAGTGTCTACAAGTGCTTGGGAATTAGCAACAAATCTTTTCCTGCGTTGTCTGTGGCTTTAATGCAGGAAATAAATTTGGGTTCTGTCTGCACCATCCAAGAATCAGAGGCAATGGCTCATTGGCTCTGCAAGAATTGCTTTTCGTCACCCAGGGATACAATATGAGCCATACTCTGTGTGGCTCTGAAGCGTGAATAACATTGCAGTTTCTCAAGCTGTCAGGGATGAGCTGGGTTTTCTCATTCATTCATTGTATAGCGGAGGCAGGGCCACGTACAACTGGGGTGCTGAATTGGAGGCATTTAGCTAATGTGATAATATCCATTTACTCAGCATCTTCTATTGTCCACATCTGATCCTCAAAATAGTGCTGCACAGTGTAGGAGAGGCAGAAATGCATGTTACCATTTGACAGATGGGGAAGTTTCACGCATACAGAAAGTTAAACCTTGAAAAGTCTTAATCGGTACCAGGACCCAAATCCCAGGTATCCTAACCTCCAGAACTTATCTGCTACTTCGGTCCACGGTGAATGAGTAAAAACCAGAATGGAAAACTCGTGGGAAGCTGCGGTAAATGCCCGACCTGCGGTCCAGCTGTTATTGGCTCCTTTGGCGCCCCCAGCTGGAGCCTTGCCAGAAAGCCTCTTTGCTCACCACTGAACTCACCACTGTGCCTCGCTCCAGACACGGAGGCCATCTTGAATAAATATTTGTTGAACGACGAGTGATAGATTGGTTCTAATCGTTGGATTCCTTCTCAACCACTGAATCCAGATAGTTTTGTAGCACAGGTTTCCTTTGGCATTTTTGTCCTTTGCTCAATGTTTTGTTCTCATATTGCATTGGCAGTGAAAGAAAACTCCTTTCTTGCCGTGGGAAAGGCAAACAGCCACGCAAACCTGGAAGATAGCCAAGTCTGCACGGGCAATAAAGGAGGCAAGCCGGTTAGCTATTAACCAGCAGACAAGATAATTCGGCTAGTTATCAAGCTATAGGCACCTCCCTTTGGAGGCCCATTCCTGACTTTTTTCCAGCTCCAAGTGGGGAGGCGATTAAGGCCTTGAGCAATCACAGTGTGCTCTTCCCCTCCCTACCCTCCCCAACCGCACCGGTGGCAGCAGGTTCCAGTAAACTGCAGACAGTTTGAGGTGTTGGAAGTGACAGGCAGGCAGTCTGCAGACTGAGAGATGGGGATAACTGAAAAGGAGTAGCCTCAGGCATTGACGATGGAGGTCAGGGTGATGTGGGAAACAAAGGCAGAAGAAAAACTATGAAATTTCCTTACTGCCTACAGCCCATTGACAAAGCCTTGAAACAGGCAGAGTGACATTCCTTTGGGACTGGGCTGCCTTGATGTTAATACTTTGCCAAGGGCAAAAGGCCACCTTAGCCCCCCACCCTCACCCCCGGGATCTTGTAAATCTACTTTAACACATAAAAATTCTTTGGAAACCTCCTTTATCTCTACCCCCCAAGACTACATGCTGGCAGTCGTCCTCCAAGCATATAATCCACCGATATACATCTGAAGGGTCTCACAACTGAGGGCTTACTAGACAGTAATAAAGGACGTTTTCCTAGCAATAGCTAGCCCCTTCAGGATCCTGGAAACCTTGTTGCCAAAATACCTGAGAGGCTCGTGGTGTCCCTAACCTCCTCCCAACTTGAAAGTCTATAATGGGCCACTCCTCATGACCCCTGTGCTGCCCGCGCGTGCTGTCCCTGTGCCACTTTTTTGCACCAACTGGCATCTCAGGAATTCTTTCTTGGCCATTGGCTTCGAATCCTAACTAACGTCTTTCCCACATTAGGGGGGAAAGACTTCAATGGCTTCTTACATGTTCCTAAAACTTCACATTTATTTTGCTATCATTTATGGCTTATTCCCCACTGATGACCTCTGAAGGTTTTGGGGTCCTTTTATTTTATAATTAAAGCAAAGGTACAATTCACAGAATTGTGAAAATGTTAAGATATGCTTGAGAGGTTGAGTAGTGTAAAGATGTGTGTCAGATAAACTAACGTCTGTAATGGGAAATGAGGCAGAAAAGAGAGTTTGGGGTGAAGTGCTAGCAGCTAAGATAAAATATTTTCTTTCATCTCACCAAGTTGATATTATGTAAAATCACAGTTTTAACTTCTTTTTTAGCACTTAGTATCTCACAAACTTTTATCCTATAGTGATTGAAGATTTTTTTTTTTTTTTTGTGATTGAAGATTTTTGAACATGGGGACACATCTGTCTATGAACAAGGAGGTGAGCGCTCTTCAGTGACTCTGCCATTCCCTTGATCTTGGACTTCCCAGCCTCCAGATTGTGAGAAATAAATTTCTCTTGTTTATAAGCTACCCAGTCTATGGTATTCTTCTATAGTGTTCTGAACAAAGACACTACTCTCTACCCTAGCCAAACGGCATGGAGAAAAAACAAGGCCAATCCCCACCTCTTCCAACAAAGGTCACGGGGGTGACCTAAACTTCCATCCTTGCTCAAGGTACCCTGCCCCCTCAAAGATCTGGTGGGGAGCTGGCCCTTTCATTCCTACTCAGTAATAATAAAGCTCCTCATCCCTGAAAAGAGCTTCAGTCAAAGCCATGTGGGATGCTGGACTTCCATCCCTACCCACCAACAATGAGCCACCCTTCCCCTCTCTCTTCCTGGATGGTATCAGAATTGGCCAAGTGGGAAGCCGCAACTTTCACCACCATTCAGTAATAACACAACATCCTGCCCTTCTTGAATTATCATCCCACTTCCTGTAAGTCTGTAATTCTTTCAAAATAAAAGTTAAAAAGCAAAAAGCAAAAAATAACTCAAAGACTTTGCTGTCCTCTTTCTTGTCCTCTCAGATCATCATGCCAGATGACTGTATATGGGAGTAGGGGGAGAGCAGGAGAGAGAGAGAGAGAACAACCCAACAGGACTGGGCCAATTTCTAATTGTTTCCCAACTGGTAAATACTTTGAAACACTGTTTCTCTTTGCAACATTCTGTTGTCCTCAGTACCTGCCCGCCTTGCCCATGCGTGTGGCATAAAGAGTATAACCAAGACTTTAAGTATGAACTCCTAAGAACGACTGTTCAAAAGCAGGGAGCTTCCACAGGCCCCAGGCTACATGAGGATCATTTGGGGAGCTTTTTAAAAATGTAAATTCCTGAGATGCCTCACTTGTGAGACTCTGATAGCTTAGATCTTGAAGAAGCATCCCTGAGCCAATGCCCCTGTGGTTCCTGTTGGCTCCAGAGGTTGCTTTGACTCAGAACGGACAAGGTAAAGAGATGCGGGGGATACTCCTTGATCTGTTCCATTCTAAATATATGACTTAGGGCACGTATTTTCTCTTTAATTGTTTTTGATGACAGATGTTTTGCTTCTCCAGTTCTGATTAATTTTCAGAATAAAAGGGAATGTGAAAAGAACCCGGAATTAGATAAAATCTGTTGCCCTCACTGCTTTGTGTTCACTGCCCCGCTCCCCCTGCCCGCCAAGTCTGACACCTGCGTCCTTAACTGCTTCCTCCTGGGGATCTGAATCCTGCTTTTGGGGAAACAGCGGTGGAGGGCGGTACAGAAGTTGTCCTAGGCCTCTACAAGGAAGCGGTGCTTTTGGAACACTGTGATTGCCTTTGACAACAAGAATAAATTGACTGCAAAACCTAGAGTGCCACTCAGCCACATCTGCCAGATCCTGAGAAGTGACACTCAAGTCTGCCCAAGGAGCTGCCTCCGGACAGTAGCTGTTGGAAAAAAAAAAAAAAAACAGAGCTGTGACTCTGACGTTGCTTCCTGTCGTGAGTGAGGACAGTGAGGCTGGACAGGTCCCCAGGCAGGCTTCAGGCTCCAGGAAGACAACCTCCTGTCAGCTTCCTTGGGAGGGAATAGACTGCACTCTCTTATTTATTTTTTTTAAAGATTTTATTTTTAAGTAATCTCTATCCCCAACATAGGGGTCAAAACCTACAACCCCAAGACCAAGAGTTACATCTCTGCCAACTGAGTCAGCCAGGTGCCCTATCTTTTTAAAAATGAGTTGATTGGGGTGCCTGGGTGGTTCAGTGGGTTAAAGCCTCTGCTTTCAGCTCAGGTCATGATCTCAGGGTCCTGGGATCGAACCCCGCATTGGGCTCCCTGCTTGGCGGGCAGCCTGCTTCCCCCTCTCTCTCTGTCTGCTTCCCTGCCTACTTGTGATCTCTCTCCTCTCTGTCAAATAAACAAATAAAATCTTTAAAAAAAATAAAATAAAAAATAAAAAATAAAAATGAGTTGATCACATTCAACAGCTTGATAATGTTAAGTGCCTGTCTGGTTTTATGGCACTTTCAGGAAGATCCAAAACTTTGGTCATCTATTTTACCCAGTGGCATTACTTAAATGTCAGATCAATACCACCATAAAAACAATTAACTGGACCAGAGGGAAAGTACACTAACACTACCAGGGAGCTCGTATGTGCCTGGAAGGGGACAATGTACTTTTTGTACATACTGTTTCTTCTAGTCCTTATAATAACCCCAGGAGGCAGATGTTTTCCATGTTTTATATTAAAAATGTATGGTTTGTGGAAGCCATACAAACCCCAGAGATTAAATATGTGAAGGTATGAGTGTGTGGGGGGGGGGGGCGGTATTCACCTCTTCTTTATCAAGAGAAATTGCTGCCTATGTCACGGCAAAGGCAGATGCAAGAAATCACCTGGGAACTGTTGAAAACAGCTTCCCTTAGATGAGTAGGATCACAGTGATGAGGGAACAGAAGGTTGACTGAAGGTGAAGCAGAAGCAGACACCCTGCAACCGCTCCCCCCACCCCCACAACTGCCTGGGACATTTGTGACTTTCTTCCAGGAATCTCCCAACTACCTTAATGTTAATGACTTGGTGCAGGGGAAAAACAACCTTGACAATGGCAAGGCCTCCCGTATCTTATAGGTCTATGAAAGTTCTTTCAAAACCACCCTTTTTCCTTACTTCCCCCAGCCCCATAGTATGTAATCAGTCACCTTTCGCAACCCCGATGCAGTTCTTTCTGCCCACGGGTCCAGTTCCCGCGCTTTGCTTTAATTAACCTGCCATTTTGCACCCAAGACATCTCAAGAATTCTTTCTTGGCTGTCGGCTTCGAACCTTCACGTCATCTTCCCTACATCATTTGGCGCCTGAACGTGGGGCTTTGAGTCTTTACATCTGGACTCTGAGTTTCAGTCAAAATTGGTTAGTATTTTCTCTCCTTTTCCTTGACTCTCAATTCAGGGGCTCTTCAAGGAGTATGGTCTTACTGGAACACTTTCATATCAATTAATCAGGCTGCAATCTCTAGCCTGTGGCTAATCTATGGGGAGGAGAAAGTCAGCCTTTTGGTTTGAAGTTACTACCCTAGCTAGGATGGTAGTAAGACCCAGAAACTTGATACTCTCTTTTTACTGCTGTCCTTACATCTGTCTTGGGCAGGGGACAGCCACCTAAGTGACTAGCACGGCTGCCAATCTTAAGACTCCCATGTGAGGTTTCCTCCTGACTGATCTAATGTGATCCTCTTCACGTCCCTGGTCTAGCCTTCTGGCCTCAGGACCTCCGCTGGGAGCCAGCTGAAACCAGTACACGATGGAACTAAAACCCAACCGGGAACCCTTTCCTAGGGAAGTTGGCTATAAGGACCATATGCATTGGAATGTAGCTTAGAATTGTGATGGATTTCTATTTTTACTGTTT
The DNA here is from genome assembly GCA_028646535.1 of Procyon lotor. Taxonomy (NCBI): domain Eukaryota; kingdom Metazoa; phylum Chordata; class Mammalia; order Carnivora; family Procyonidae; genus Procyon; species Procyon lotor. Next base: position 11,948 of record JAQQSY010002415.1, read on the forward strand.
TCTTTTTCTTTTTTTAAAAGATTATATTTATTTATTAGAGAGAGAGAGAGAGATCACAAGTAGGCAGAGAGGCAGGCAGAGAGAGAAGGGGAAGCAGGCTCCCCGCTGAGCAGAGAGTCTGATGTGGGGTCGATCCCAGCACCCTGAGATCATGACCTGAGCCAAAGGCAGAGGCTTTAACCTACTGAGCCACTCAGGCGCCCCTATTTTTACTGTTTTCTGTCAATGTTTTATAGTATTTAGATTTACAAAATTGGGTGATTCCCCCTTATAAAACTTTTCTAATGTTCTCCATGGCCTTAAAACGGTGGGTTCTTCAAGGCAAGATATTTTGGTCCATTTGCCAGCACCCATTGTAGTCTAGAATGGGGTTGGGAAGCTGGGGAGAGTACCCTCCGTCCTATAGGGGCCTTTAATGGAGGCGGTGATCATAGCGATTTTGTTAAGGGACACCTTGGATTGCTTTGACATCAGGAACCTCTGACATATCCTGCAAGTGGATGCCACCTGGGAGTCAGGAGGGGATTTTTTATGGTAATAGACCCCCTCTAGCACCCTCTCTAGCATGGGATGGGAGCTTTTTCAGTCCCCAAGGGTTCTCCCTTGGGATGCCTTGTAACCCATTGGAAACAATTCAGATTGCAAAATTTAGGAAAGTACTGATCTTCTGGAACACTGCAAGGCCTCAATGGAATCTATCAGTTAGATCTCTTCTGCAGGAAACAGGGCAAATGGACCTGGGGTACCTTCATTGCTTGTACCTAGGACTTTGTTGCTCTACACCAGCACCCCAGTGGCCTCTTGCAGAACATATTTGGCTAGTAAACCCTCTCCTGACATTGGATGATGATTATCTAGATAGGCCCCCGACCAAACCCAGGTTGCTGGAGGAAACACAGGCCATTCCTAACGAAGGGGACGCTGACTCTCTTCTCTCTCTCACTGTTCCCCCTAAGAGATGTGGGGGCTTCTCTCTCTCTCATTTCCTGGGTTAATGGATGTAATTGGAGTCAACTGTGGTCAGTCTACCTCGGGACGGGGACTTTAAGGAGTATTCCCAAGCAGCTGCCAAAACTCCCATTGTTTCGGGGAAATTTCCTGTCTTCTCTGGCCCGATATGGATTGTCTATCCTGGCTTGTTGGCAGGAAAACATGGCGTCTGCTCTTCCGTTGATGAGCTGATGAACTCTAGAACCAGGAACCCTTTCTCTGCCTTCTGGCAGCACTTTGCCTCTCTGCCTCCCCTTCCCCTTCTCCGTTTCTATATCACCTTTGGGGCAGCTTGCATAACGGACTCCTGTACCATCCTTGGTGCCTCAGGCACCATGGCTCCCCCTCCTACCCTCATCATCAAGGAGAAGAGCAGTCCCTGGACTTAACAACACTGTCCACTCCAGATTTCCCCACCAGGGTCTCAGGTAAAAATGGACAATGGGGAGTATCCAGGTGGAATGTCATTATTTAAACTAAGTTAAGTTTGTTGGTTTAATTAACATAGACATGTCTTTAAAGTTACCAGCATTAAACATTAAACTTTTATTCTATTGAGGTTTACTGAAGGTCAGATAAGCTCTTGTTATCTTTGTTGCAATTTGTTAGTAAAAAGTTGACGAAAATGATTGTCTCATCCAAGTTTTCGTGCATAATTGTTAAAATAGCTTTCAGAGTCTTTGGTAACCTGAGACTTTAAAGTTCTTATTGGATAATACGTGGGATTAAATTCATTGGATATCTAGGTCTTTTC
>JAQQSY010002416.1:0-13691 GCA_028646535.1 Procyon lotor
CTGTAATAAAACTTTTAATGACCACTTTATTTTTCATTTCTGAGCTCATCTTTAGAGAAATTACTTGGTGGTGAACAAAACCAGAGCGGTGGCCTGGCAGACCAAACTGTGGCTTCTGAAATTAAGGGAGCATTCTCCGGTGATTTAGAATCTTTGTAGGAACTCACTGTTTCTTCTAAGTAGCCTGGCCCAATCCCCCTGAGCATTCCCTCCAGGCTGGTGGAGGCTGGTGGAGGTTGGTCAGGCTGGTGGAGGCTGGTCAGGCTGGAGGAGGCTGGTGGAGGCTGGAGGAGGCTGGTGGAAGCTGGTCAGGCTGGTGGAAGCTGGTCAGGCTGGTGGAGGCTGGTCAGGCTGGTGGAGGCTGGAGGAAGCTGGAGGAGACTGGTGGAGGCTGGAGGAGGCTGGTGGAGGCTGGAGGAGGCTGATGGAGGCTGGAGGAGGCTGATGGAGGCTGGAGGAGGCTGGTGGAGGCTGGAGGAGTCTATTGGAGGCTGGTCAGGCTGGTGGAGGCTGGAGGAGGCTGGTCAGACTGGAGGAGGCTGGAGGAGGCTGGTGGAGGCTGGAGGAGGCTGGAGGAAGCTGGTCAGGCTGGAGGAGGCTGGAGGAAGCTGGTCAGGCTGGAGGAGGCTGGAGGAGACTGGTGGAGGCTAGAGGAGGCTGGTCAGGCTGGAGGAGGCTGGTCAGGCTGGAGGAGGCTGGAGGAGGCTAGAGGAGGCTGATGGAGGCTGGAGGAGTCTAGTGGAGGCTGGTCAGGCTGGTGGAGGCTGAAGGAGGCTGGTGGCAGGGCATCTGACAGTGCCTGCCACCTTTGGTGGGACCTTGCAGGTATGAGGCTGAGGAAGTCCTGGGAGGTGCCATAACTTTACTGAGGACACACAGTCCCCCAGTCAAGTGAAACCGGCCCCCGGGACTCCTGGCAGGAGCCTTCCTACATATGACTCTCCCAGAGCTCCTCTCCCAGCAGCTTCGTGGGCCCAGGCTTCCCAGCAGCACAGCGCTCAGGAGGATCTGACCCAGCGTGTGTTTTCTTTCTCGCAAGTACACTAGCCTTTCTGGGACACAGACCAAATTTACAGCAATGATGTCCAAAGGAACCCATCAATAAAATTGTGTTTTGTGAAGGGCTTTTATGTTTTCAGAGAGAGTTTGGGGTGATATTTTTACATCTGACTGTTAAAAGCTAATATGGCGTTGTGGTTCAAAGCTGAAGCTTTGGAATTAAAGTGATTTGGGCTCCTGGATGCAGCACTTACTAACTATGTGGCATTGTTAATAACTTTCTGAGTCTGTTTGCTTTTCTGTAAAATTGGGATACAAAGTCCATGTTATAAGCTTGGTGTATGAATTAAATAAGTATATATATATGAAATACGAATATATATATTCTTAAATATATAAATATATATTCTTATATATACAAGAATATAGCTATCTATATTTTTATTTAAATAAAAAATATATAATGCTTAACACAGTGTCTAACAAATAGTAAACACTCAAATTAAGAATCTTCTTGGGAGCACTACCACTATAAATTTGATCCATCGTTGGAAAGTTCCAGATTGCTAAATCCTTTTCTTTTTACAAGCTAACCTAACAGGGTGAATCTGAGAGAACTGGGGTGGAGAAAAAATATATTATGGTCTCCACTTCAGGAGTCCCTCTTTTTACTTGGGTTCTGGGAGGCTGAGTCAAGGCTGAAATAATTCCACTGGTGGGCAAGCCGAGGTTTTCTGTCAAGTAGAAGGACACGGAGATCTGTGGAGGAGCTGAGGCGTGGTGCACTCTTCCAAAAGGTTCTAACCACAGCTCTTGTTTTCCTTATGGTTTCTGTCTTTTGATGGAATTGGAGACTGGGCAACCATTTTAGAAGACAGAAGATTTGCAATCTTAAAAAAAAAAAAAGCTTTCTAGGGAAATGTCTCAGTTGGAGACAGAGTGGAGATTTAGATGGTTTTGGAAAATAAAGCCAGGTGATGGCTATCGTCCTCTTCCCTTATCTGCGGGGAAACATTCCAGGATCACCAGTAGATGCGAGAAAGCACACTGGTGCCAAACCCTATATATGCTGTTTTTTCCTATGCATATGACAGGGTTTGGGACAAGCACCCCCTGCCCCCAAATGTGCCACTTTGGCATGTGGGTTATTTTAAACTGAAGGCACTTGAGACCCCGTGGGCTCAAGAGAAACTTTTGTCCCTCTCTTAACCACACAGAAAAGTCTAAATTGGGGTTCTTTCCCAGAATAAGGGTTATCGCTGGAGATACATTTTACCTGAGTGACCAGTCTGCAGGTCAGAGCAAACATCTGATTACCAACCATCTGCTCTTCTTATCACCCTGTGAAGTGCAGTCTTTCCTTCTGAAGCCCCAGACCTCCACTCCCCTCTCCTTACTTCAGAACGATGTGGGTACCTCATTTTGCCTGTCTTTGGGATTCCCATGTTTGTGGGTTCCCTGTACACATTAAATTTGATTTTCTCCTCTTCATCTGTCTCATGGGACTTTGCTTCTTAGTCAAGCTAGAAGGACCTTTGAGGGGACAGGATTTCTTTCTTTTTTTTTAAGATTTTATTTATTTATTTGAGAGTGAGAGAGAGAACACGAGGTGGGGGTAGTGGTGGGCAGAGGGAGAAGGAGAAGCAGGCTCCCCACTGAGCAGGAGGCTTGATGCGGGGCTCGATCCCAGGACCCTGGGATCATGACCTGATCAGAAGGCACATGTTTAAACCAACTGAGACACCCAGGTGCCCTGAGGGGATAAGATTCCTTGCTCCTCACACATGCATACCCATAATAAAGCTTAGTTTATAAATTAGGCACAGTGAGAAATTAACAACAGTAATAATGAAATGGAAGAATTGTAGCAACAGGTTGAAATAAAAGTTACGTGACTGCGGTTTCTCTCCCAGAATATCTTATTGTACTGTCCTCACCCTTCTTTCTGTGGTGACGTGAGAGGACAGATGCCTGCCTGAGGAGATGAAGGGAGGGGGATGATGGTGGCATTGTGACCTAGCGCTGGGCCACTCCCAACCCTCTGATGAGCCTCTGAAGGAGGATCACGCGCTTCGGGGCTGCCCCGTGGGTGACTGAACCCTCGGAAAAGGGAGACCACTGTGCCGATGTCCCCCAGGGGTGAGGAGCCCCCTGGGGAGAATGGGACCTCAGTGCCAGTGAGGCCGACTCCACTAAAAGCTGCTCTCAGAGCTGCCTCCCACATGGGCAGCACTGACTTCATGCCCAGGGTAGAAGAGGGCTTTGTGCCTGAGTCGAAAGGGCTTGTGACTAAGGCTTGTGGCACTCTGAGGCTCAAGAGCCCTTGTGTTGTCTGTCAACCCCCTGAGTTTAAGCAGGGAATGTTGTTTTTTTTTTTTTTAATTATTATTAGAGATTTATTTATTTATTTGAGAGGGAGGGAGAGAAAAAGTAGACCCCCCGCTGAGTGCGGAGCCTAATGCAGGGCTTTGTCTCACAACCGTGTGATCATGACCTGAGCCGAAATCAAGAGTCAGATGCTCAACTGACTGGGCCACCTGGGTGCCGCAGGGAATGTTCTTCCTTCACCAGAGATTCAAGGCTTTGGTCCCACTCAGAGTTTCAGAACCGCCCCGCCCCGGGTGGAGCAGGGGCTCTGGGCGAGCAGAAAGTAGCCACCAGCTTGGAAGAGACTCTCTGGGATCAGGATTGAGGTCCCCTCTCAGCCAGGCTTGCAACTTTAAGGACACTTGAAATACATACCCCGGAGCTCCCCAAATACGTTCAAGTGAGGGGAATCTTGGTGTCAAACTGGTGGAGGCTGTGAGCCATGGGGATTCAGGTGTTAGTATGTGTATGAAATTTTATTTGTGGGCCCGCGCTAGCGAAACCTAACATATTTTGGCCACAGAGACTCAAAAACCGTTTCCACAAGATGTATTCCTTAGGAATTAGCACTCAATTCTCTCATTTAACCACTCATGATCGTTCACTAAAAACCCAAATACTGCTCAAGACCGAAGCTGAATCTTCCAGATGCCCATTTGGGGGAATATCCAGTCAATCACCTCACACAGTTTTCTCCTCCACTGGAGGGCGAACAACTTGTTTCGGATGTTTGACTCCGTTGATGGGTTTAGCCAGCTGTTTGGCAGTGGGACAGACTTTCAGTGAAGCCCGTGGAATTTAGGGAGTTTCTCACTGATTGTTGCATTGTTCCTGAAGTGGCTGTGTTATCCTCTAGCAATGGAATCTCATAGAGCAGTTTCTCTGAGGGGTTTTCCTCACACAACCTCCGGTGCTATTAAGGACAAGGACTTTACCTCAGGAATCTTCAAAAATTTAAAAGCTTAGGATTCCCTCTTAGCATCTCTCCTGAGCCTGTGTGGGGAGGAGTCACGTGCCTTTCTTTCAGAGTCAAGGGCTCTAAACACTGACCCAATGAAAAGTCTCTGTTGATGAACACAAAAACCTAACACTGGGAAAACACGCTCCATTATAAGATAACTTTAGGGTATTTGAGATGAATTCATGTAGAGGGCACTTGGCTTTCCCGCATCATAAAAGACGAGTTATGTGAAAGTGGCAAAATCTTTTTTTTTTTTTTAAAGATTTTATTTATTTGACAGAGAGAAACACAGCGAGAGAGGGAACACCAGCAGAGGGTATGGTAGCGGGAGAAGCAGGCTCCCTGCGGAGCAAGGAGCCCGATGCGGGGCTCGATCCCAGGACCCTGGGATCATGACCCGAGCTGAAGGCAGCAGCTTAACCAACTGAGCCACCCAGTTGTCTCAGTGGCAAAATCTTAATACAGGAAACCACAGAGGAAATTTCAACTTGTATCTGGAAAGCCAGGTCTGAGAATGCGAGTGTGATGCCACACTCAGAGTTAGGATCCAATCAATCTTTTGTCCTTGGAGTAAGTTCTTCATTTGGCGTCTAGGACCTCACCCTTTCTTGCTTCTTCTTCTATCTCCTTGGCTGCTCCTCATCGTCCCTCAGCTGGGCCCTCTGGATGCTGGCTCCCTTCCCTCTCCTGTCTGCACCCTTCCCCTGGTGGACATCAGGGATCTCACGGCTTTCACTGCTATCCACATCCTGCTGCTTCTGTCTTTGTATCTCAACCCGTACATTGCCCCGAGCTCCAGGCTTGCTCACCCAGCCTGCTCGACAACTCCCCTGCGTGGTAAATGGCATGTCAAGACTGACGCATCTGACCCCAAGGTCAGTCCTGGACTTTTCTCCCAAAGCTGTTCAATCCATGTTCTTCCCCATCTCAGTTGATGGCGAGCTCATCCTTGGAGTCGCTCAGGCTGAAATAACTTCAAGTCCCTGCGGTGAGTTGAATGGTGGCTCCCAGGAGGCTATGTCCATGTCCTGACCCCCCCACACCTGTTAATGGGACCGTATTTGGGGAAAAGGTCTTTGCAGATGTAATTAAGTTGATGATCTTGAGATGAGATCACATTGACTATCTGAGTAGGCCCTCAATCCAGTGACAATGTCCTTATCAAGAGACAAAAGAAGAACCGACAGAGACATGGAGGTGAAAGCCATGTGAAGATGGAGGAAGAGACCCGAATCATGCAGCCACGAGCCAAGGGGTGCCTGGGCGCCCCAGACGCTGGAAGAGGTGAGGAACAGAATACCCCTGGAGCTACTGGAGTTCTCCCTGCCCACTCCTTTGTTTCAGCCTTCTGGCTTCCAGAACTGTGAGAGAAGACATTTCTGTTGTTTAAATCTCAAATTTGTGGGGTTGTTATCACAGCGACAGGAAACTAACACGGTCATCTTCAACCTTTTTCTCTCTTTCTCTTGAGACTTATATCCAGTCTCACAGCAAATCCTCTGAACCATGACAGTGGATTTTCTTTTTGTTTTTCTTTTCTCTTCCCTTTTCTTTCCTTCTCTTCTTTTCTTTTTTTTCTTTTCTCTTCCCTTTTCTTTCCTTCTCTTTTCTTTTTTTTCTTTTCCTCTTCTCTCCCTCTCCCCTCCCCTCCCCTTCTCTCTCTCTTTCCCCTCCCTCCTTCCTTCCTTTTTCTTTCCCTCCCTCCCTCCCTCCCTTCCTTCCTTCCTTCCTTCCTTCCTTCCTTCCTTCCTTCCTTCCTTCCTTCCTTCCTTCCTTCCTTCCTTCCTTCCTTCCTTCCTTCCCTTCTTTCTTTCTTCCTATAATGCAAGTATCTGACTTAAGCTTTGATGACTGAAGTAACCACTTCAAAGAGGTATCACTTCAAAGATGGCTGTCTCAAAAAACATATTGCCAGCCACAGGACCAGATAAAGAGCCAGGCCACCTTCCCACATTGAGGCTCCTTTGTTCTAGAGGTCTTGGTTGATTTCAGTAACTGACCATTTGGGCCACTTGTTTTTGCTCCTTCCACATTTTAAATTCCTGCTCTTGAGTCTTAAATTCACCAGTAAAGAATGAGCCTGGTGAAACCCTGTTCTCCACCCCCCCCAAACCCAATGAAAGTAGAACCTCTGGCCTGTGCCTCCTCTTTGCCAGGGACCTTGCTGTGTGGTGCCAGGTGTGCTAGGCAATTTCCAGGGCCTGCAAATAATAAACCTTTATTTTTCTCAGTTTCCTGATGGTTATTGTTAAAGGATGTACTAAGAACCACAAGGGCTGGTCCAACCACAACATTGGTTATTGGTAGACTGAGATTAGTACACAAAACATCCTATTTTCAAAATAGACCCAGACTCTGACCACTTCTTGCCACCCCCATTGCTATCTACCTAGCTTGAGCTCTGAGCATGTCTTACCTGGAATATTGCAATCCCACCAGTCTCCCTGGCTCTGCCTTTGACCCCCAGCACCGATCCTTTCAACACAGAAGTGAGAACACGTCATCCTTCCAGCTACCACCTCAGAGTAAGAGCCAAAGTCTTACTAAGAACGGGCTGCCATGCCTTCATGATCGGGCTGGCCTCTTCTGTCTGTAACCTCGTCTTCAACCACTTCCCCCTTGCGGCCTCTGATCCAGCCACTGCGGCTCCTCTGTTCTTCTTTGTCCATTTCCGTCATACACCTACCTCAGGGCCTTTGCACTTATTCTTTTGCCTCAAATGCTCTTCCTCCAGATACCTACATAACGAATCCCCTTATCTCATGCAAGTCTTACGTATCCTCTTCTCAGTGAGGTCTACTCTGACAACCTATTTACAATTACAACCCTTATACATGCCCCATTTTCCTTCTCTGCAGCTCTTATTGCCATCTAAATACTATATCTTACTCGTTCACTATATTTACTGTTGTTCTTCACCTGCTCGGAGGTGAGATCCCTATGGAGAGGGAATTTGGGGAACTTTTTTTGTTCATTGCTGTAACTCCAGCCTCTAGAACAAGGCCAAGTATATAGTCAGTAAATATTTGTTTGATGAATAATTGAAAATCAGAAGGTCTCAATGCAGTGGTCTACAGGAATAAATGCAACAGGATCTTAGGTTCCCATTCGAGAATTCCATGCCACACAAAGTGTATTTATGTATTTATTTATTTTAAATGTTTAATTATGGTAAAATACACAAATTACCATCCTAACAATTTTTTTTTAAGATTTACTTATTTATTTGAGACAGAGAAAGCATGAGCAGAAGCTCAGAAGGATAGAGAATCTCAAACAGACTGAGCACAGAGCCTGACATGGGGCCCCATGTGGGGCTTGATCTCCTGACCCTGGGATCACAACTTGAACCGAAACCAAGAGTCGGATGCTAACCGACTGCGCCCCCCAGGCAGCCCAGTGCTGTTAGGTACATTCACATCTTTGTATAACCACCACCACCATCCATCCGCAGAACTCCTTACATCTTGCAAAACTGAAATTCTATACCCATCAAACAATAATTCTCCGCTTTTCCCCCCAACTCCTGATAACCGCCATTGTACTTTCAGTCTTTATGACCCTGACTACTCCATGTACCTCGTGTGAATGGAGTCATATAGTATTTACTTATTTATGGCTGGCTGATTTCACTTAGCATTACTTCCTCAAGTTTCATCCATATTGTGGCGTGTGTCAGAATTTTATTCCTTTTTAAGTTGAAAAGCTGTGCTTTCCAGTAACACCTGTTATTCCGATTGGGCTCCCCTGGAATGATCCAATCCCCTCACCACATTCACTGCAACAAGTCGCCGAACTTGACTCCACGGTGGAGGCCATGACATTGAAAACCACCTATCACAGGGTTTCCCGCAAGTTCTGTTTCCCAAGATGTCAGCCAGCTTTGCTGAACCCACTGTTGGGACGGCTGAGGGCACTGGGCCAGTTTAGAGGCTGGAAAAAGCCCCTTCCCTGCCATAACATCCTTTTTAGAACTCACTCTCTTATCACTACATGATCTGTTTAAGGGGCTTTGCCCCATTTTAATCTGTACAAGTCGACTCATTATTTCGTGAAATAGTCTCCATAAGCTCTGAGAGTTAACTCAGATGGTAGGCAGTCTATACAACCAGAATTGAAGGAGTCTACAGTGAACTTCTCTTCCGGGAGAAGTTACCCTCTGGCTTAGGCAGAGGGGGTAAAATTGGGCAAAGGGGAACAATCTTATTGCTGGCAGTGAGGTGCAGTGACGCTACCCAATAATATCTAGAAAACAATACATGCATATATTTTCCGTGTGTCAGACACTGTTATAAGTGTTTTGCAACATCAACTCAGTCAGTTCTCTTAATTTTATGTATGCACGTAAGAATGCTTAATATGTGATCCTTTTAACAGAATTTTAAGTGTACAATACAGTATTGTTATTTATAGGAACAATATTGTATGTCAGATCTTTAGAATTTATTCATCTTGCAGAACCGAGATTTTATGTACATTGATTAGTAATTCCCCATTTTCCCCTTACCCCAGCCCTGGGAGCCACCATACCGTTCTCTGCCTCTGCGAGGTTGACTTTTTGGATACCCCACATGAGTGGAATTATGCAGTAGTTGTCCTTCTGGGATTGGCTTGTTTCACTCAGCATAACACTCTCAAGCTTCATTTATGTTGTTGTACATTGTGGAATTTCCTTCTTTTTAAAGTCTGAATAATATCCCACATATTCTTTATCCATTCATCTGTGGATGGACGTTTAGGTTGTTTCCACATCTTGGCTATGGTGAACAATGCTGCAATAACATGAAAGTGCTAATATTTCTTCGACATCTTGATTTACATTCTTTGGGCTCAAAAGCCAGAAGTGGGATTGCTGGATCATATGAAAATCTATTAAAAAATGTTGAGGCACCTCCATATTGTTTTCCACAGCAGCTGTACCATTGGGCATTCTCACCAACAGTGCACAAGGGTTCCAACTTCTCTACATCCTTGCCAACATTTGTCTTTTGTTTTTTGATGATAGCCATCCCAATATGTGTGAGGTGATATATCATTTGGCTTTGATGGGCATTTCCTTGATGATTCGTGATGTTGAACATCATTTATGTACCTGTTGGCCATCTGTATGTTCTTTGGGGAAGTGTGTATTGAAATCTTTAGCTCGTTTTTAAATCAAATTATTAGGGATGCCTGGGTGCCTCAGCCAGTTGAGTGTTTGACTCTTGGTTTCAGCTCAGGTCGTGATCTCAGATTGTGAGATCGAGCCCCACATCGCGCTCTATGCTAGCAGCAGAGTCTCCTCAGGATTGTCTCTCCTTTGTCTGCTCCTCCCTCCTTCTCCCCCCAAGTTCTCACTCTCTCTCTCTAAAATAAATTTTAAAAATCTTAAAAAAATAGATCAAGTTATTAGTTGCTTTGCTGTTGAGCTGTAGGAGTTCGTTATATATTTTGGAAATTAACCTCTTATCAGATATATGGTTGGCAAATATTTCTCCTATTTCATAAGTTGCTTTTCATTTTGTTTATGGTTTCATTGGCTGTGCAGAGACTTTTTAGACTCATGTAGTTTCACTTTCTAATTTTGCTTTTGCTACCTATGCTTTTGGTGTCATATCCATGAAATCATTGCCAAGACCAATGTCCTGAGGCTTTCCCCCTTTGTGTTCTTCTAGAAATTTACAATTTCAGGTCTTATGTTTAAGTTTCATTTTCAGTTGATTTTTGTGTGTGGTTTAAGATACAGGTCCAATTTCACCGTTTTGCACTCCAAAGCCATTTGTTGAAGGGGCTATCCTCTCCCCAATGTGTATTCTATTTTATTTTTATTTATTTGACAGAGAGAGATCACACGTAGGCAGAGAGGCAGGCAGAGAGAGGGGGAAGCAAGCTCCTTGCTGAGCAGAGAGCCCGATGCAGGGCTTGATCCCAGGACCCTGAGATCATGACCTGAGCCAAAGGCAGAGGCTTTAACCCACTGAGCCACCCAGGCGCCCCCCCCACCCAATGTGAATTCTTGGCACGCTTGTCCAAGATCAGTTGACACATATATGCATGGATTTATTTCAGTCTTATCTATTCTGTTCTATTGATCTATATATTTATCTTTTTGCCAGTACCATACTGTTTTAAATGTTGTGGCTTTGTGATATATTTTGAAACCAGGACGTGTGGTGCTTCTTGCTTTGTTCTTTTGCAAGATTGTTTTGGCTATCTGGGGTTCATGGGGCTCTTTGCCACCATTTTACAAAGAAGGAATACGAAGCGTAGGAGATAAAGTGACTTTCCCAAAGGTGTAGAACTAGTAAACGGCAACACCCAGTTTCAAACCCTGGGAGTCTGATTTTGAATATTATCCTCAACTCTTACACTCTATTGCCTCTCAAGATTTTAAAACCATCACCTCACCTCTCTGTCCCATTTATATATATATATATATATATATATATATATATATATATATATATACATACATATATATATATATCTCAACTGATTTCTTTCTAGAAAAAACAAACTAAAATTTCACCCGCTGAAGAATCCACAAACAGTTGCATCTTCCAGAAATCGGTTACATCCTGAGGGTTAATTCTGGCTTTTTGTAAGAAGCAAATTAAGAATGTCAGGGTCTCGTGGGTATATACAGATGTATAGTGGTTCGAGCAAATAGGACAGTGAAACTGTGAAAATAGAAAACAAACAAAATCAGAGGGTAGTTGTTTACATTACAAAAGGATTCTTTAATTTAGAAAAGAAACTGATACCAAGGGCCTATAAACAGCAGCTCCCTAGTGAGGGCTTGTGTGTTTTGACTAAATGTTTAGGGTCAGAAAAGCCTCCAACTAAAATGTTTTTAGGTCAATGTGATCTTTTGAAGATCAACAAGAAATGATAGCGAATTATCACCAAAATGATTATGTAATGGTGAGAATGGAGTATTTACTTACTCCCTCCTCTCAAATCATCTTTTTAAAAAAGATTTTATTTATTTATTTGACAGAGAGAGAGAAAGAGAGATCACAAATAGGCAGAGAGGCAGGCGGGGGCGGGGCGGGGGGGTGGGGAAGCAGGCTCCTCGCTGAGCAGAGAACCTGATTCGGGGCTCAATCCCAGCACCCTGAGAGCATGACCTGAGCCGAAGGCAGAGGCTTTAACCCACTGAGCCACCCAGGGGACCCTCCAATTGTCTTAAAATAAGCTTTGGAAGACACGTCTTTGACAGGAAGCTAAGCCATTGTCGTGTGGAACCGTCTGGCATTGCCCCTCACTCGGGAAGGAAACCAGAAGACAGCGTAGCTCTCAGCATTTTCATAAGCTCGGGAGATAAAGCAAGTCTGTTTACAGACAGGAGGCTAGACCCATCACTTCTTATTTACAAACAGCTCATACCCCCTCTTTATGTGTGTGGTTTGTTAAAAAAAAAAAAATCACAACTTATTTTCTTTCACGAGGAGGGTTTACGGGCTTTGGAGAGCACCATGTCTTAGTGATTGTAAGCAATTGCTTACAAAACGGTGGCTTTCCAAATGCTAATCAAATGTGACCCTAAAAACCATGGCTATTTGAGGAGAAAATGCTGTAGCAAACCTAACCTGAAATTTTGTATTTCACAAGAAAATCCTAGTATTCAAAACATTCAAAAGAACATCAGCAAAGGCTTTGGAGGTTCTATGCTTTTGTAGCTTTTTTGGATTTTATGGCTGGAGACACAATTCCAGTAGATTTCTTTTAACTGTAAAGGTGAAATTCACTTTCTCCATAAGGAGAAAATGCCATACAGCAGCAGGTAACTAGATGAGTGTCCATCTGGACAGATTTAGAACAGGAAACAATTCATTTCTGGCACCAGAGGGCACCAAAGCTCAAGTTGCTAGGAAGCAGGCAAGCCCGGGGTCCCAGCGTGGGGAGGGGGGCGGGGGGGGGGGAAGCCCCTGAAAGGTCATTCTTGTGGCCTTCAGACGAGACCTTCCCCAATTGTTTCAGAGGACCCAGAATGTCTTCTATAAGGAATAACTTCTCTAGCTTGTTTTTTTTTGGTTTTAGTTATTTATTTATTTTGGCTCAGTCTACTATTTAATACTCTCCTGGCCAAGAAATTCTCAATACCATTTGTTCATCCCATGCATAGATATGTCTTGAGCACCTATTATGCACCAGGCCCTGGGACTCAGAGGCAGGCAAGAAAGGCGAAGTCCCTGCCCCTCATGAATCTGCGGTCTACAGGGGAAGACTGGCATCAAACAAAGGCCGGAGAGAGCGTGCGGGATGGGTTATGAGAAGGGCAGGGGGGGCCACAGTAGCAGAGAGTAGGGGCCTAACGTCACCCGCGAAGTCATGATCATGATTGGTTTTCTGTGGTTTCTGTAACAAATGATCACAGTCGGTGGCTTAAAACAACACAGCTCTATTCTCTCATGGTTCTGCAAGCCAGAAGTTGAAACAAGGTGTTGGCCGGGCCACTCTCTCTGCCAAGGGACTCGGGAAGAATCTCTCCCTCGTCTGGTGACTCCAAGCGCTCCTTGGTCCTCCTCTGTGGTCACGTCACCTCGTCACCTCCGCGTCCTCTCTGCGTGTCTTCTCCCTGGTGTGTCTACATTATAAAGATACATTTGATTGCATTTTGGGGCACGTTATGGATTGAATGGCGTGTCTCCTGCCCTCCCCCTGCCCAAATCCGCATGGAAACTCTGACTTCTAATGTGACCTTGTTTAGAGAGTCTTTAAGATAATTAAGGCTAAATGAGGTTATAAGGGTGGGGCTTTAATCTGATAGAACTGATGTTTTTATTTATTTAATTAACTAATTAATTTTAAGGTTTATTTATTTATTTATTTATTTGACAGAGAGAGGGAGAGATCACAAGTAGGCAGAGAGGCAGGCAGAGGGAGAGGGGGAAACAGGCTCCTTGCTGAGCAGAGAGCCCGATGCGGGGCTTGATCCCAGGACACTGAGATCATGACCTGAGTTGAAGGCAGAGGCTTTAACCCACTGAGCCACCCAGGCGCCCCTATTTTTAAAATTTATTTGCTTATTTTTAAATTATTAACATATAATGTATTGTCTGTTTTAGGGGTACGGGTCTGTGATCCATCTGTCTTACACAACTCAGCACTCATCATAGCACATACACTCCCCAATGTCCATCCTCCAGTCACCCCATCCCTCCCACCCACACCCCAGCAACCTTCAGTTTGTTTCCTGAGATTAAGAGTCTCTTATGGTTTGACTCCCTCCCTAGTCCCATCTTACTTCATTTTTCCCCCTCCCTTCCTCCCACGACTCCCCTACGCCCCCCCCCCCGCCTCTCAAATTCCACATATCAGGGAGATCGTATGATAATTACCGTTCTCCGACTGACTTATTTCACTTTGACTTATTATTAGC
>JAQQSY010002417.1:0-13690 GCA_028646535.1 Procyon lotor
CACAATCGCCAAACTGTGGAAAGAACCAAGATGCCTTTCAACAGATGAATGGATAAAGACGATATGGTCCATATATACAATGGAATATTATGCCTCCATAAGAAGGACGAATATCCAACTTTTGTATCAGCATGGATGGGACTGGAAGAGATTATGAGGAGTGAAATAAGTAAAGTGGAGAGAGCCAAGTATCTTATGGTTTCACTTGTGGAACATAAGGAAATACATGGAGGGCATTGTGAGAAGGAAGGGAAAGGAGAATGGGGGAAAATCAGAGGGGGAGATGAACCACGAGAGACTGTGGACTGTGAATTTCTTTTTTTATCGACATGGAAACTTAAGTTCATAAAAGTTCTTAAGTTCAGAAAAGTTCTATAAACTTAAGTTCATGGAAACTTAAGCTCATACAACTACTAAGAAATAAAAATGGATCATTCAATAGATCATTCCTGATCTAGTTGACTCCAAATTTGCTTTTCCATCTGTAGACTCTCTTTTCAGAGAAGAGAGAAAAAGGGATTGAAAAGGTTTGAGTTTTGGTGATTCATTGACAGAAATGGAAGGAAATGGAGGAAAATGGTATTGTTGTGGAAAGGATAGGGTTTATTTCAGGCACAATGAATTTGAGGTAATAATGGGATATCCATGTGGGCATGATGAGAATGCAGTTAGATATTTGAGACTTGACTCTGAGAGAACCAGGAGAGGAGACAATACCAATGAAAGTATACATGGTTTAATATAAGTGTAGATATGTGTTGTGTAAAGAGTAAGCTGGAGGTAAAAATGAATCATTTGTTTAAAGACTTTAAAAAATTGGGATATATAAAATTTCTGATTATTATAAAGATTGCAAAATACTCATTTTTAGAATAGATTTTATGTCATATGTGTGGACATGTACAAATTATTTGTATAGAGATATTGAAAGCAATAACATATATACAATTATATACGTATGTATTTTTTATTATATACTAAGACCAATGTCCTGCAGGGGATATCCACATTTTATTGGTCCTAATAACATTGCATGAGTGGTCTTTGGACTCAACACATTAATAATTGATGATTTTAATATATTACATAATATTGCCCTATAAATGAAAGATTATTATATATAAATTTTGCAGTTTAGATTAGGTACTATACTAAATCTCTCTGGCTGCTTCAGGACTATTCACTTGAAGATTTTTAAGCAAATGTTTATTGAGAGCTTGCTCTGTGCTAAACATTTTTCACATGTGCTATTTTGTTTAGTTCTCAAATAACCCTGCTAGATTTGAGATTTTTATTGTGAGGAGGATACAACATTAATCTATGTTAGTGATGATAATATTACCACTTTTTAGAACTTTAGAACATACACAGCAATTTCATATGCATGATCATACTAGTACAAGAATCATTGCACTGAACATATGCTAAATTCTGCAACTTACTTAACACATATAGTCCTACTGTGAGGAAGGTATTATTATCATTATATTTACATTGAGGAATGTGAGACTTATGTAGTTAAATAGCTTGACCAAGTCTACATGCCTAGTAAGTAACAGATCATAGGTGATTTTAAGAACATTGTGGTTTAAGCCATTACAGTTAGTACCACTATCAGCCTCAGACTGACAGCAGATTGTTACAGTAGCTAAAAGAAAATAAAATGTGAAAAGCAAATTTATATCCTTATGTTGGTATTGCACTTCTTTTCTAATGGTGTTAGTGCCATTATAGAAATCATGCCAATATTTGGTGATAATTATTTTTAATTTGGATTGTTTTATAGAACAGTTTTAAAAATACAGTTATGGGGTTGTCTGGATAGGCCAGTTAAGTGACTGACTCTTGGTTTGGGCTGGGGTCATTATCTCAGGATTGTGGGTTTGAGCCCTGTGTCTGGCTCTGTGCTCAGCACAGAGTCTGCTTTAGATTCTCTCTCCCTCTTATTCTCTCTCCAGCTCACCTGCACTCTCTCTCACTCAAATAAATAAATAAAATGTTTAGAAAAATACAGTTATGTCTGTAGCTTCAAATCTGGAATTATGCCTCCAGTTTTTTTTAATTGTGTGCTTACTAATGGACAAGTACTATTTTATTTAAAATTCTTAAAATTTGAATTCAATTTAGTTAACATATGGTGTATTATTAGTTTTATGGGTACAATTTAGTGATTCATTAGTTGCATATACTACCCAGTGCTTATTATCTCAAGTGCCTTCCTTAATGCCCATCACCCAATTACCCCATAACCCCACTCATCTTCCTTCAAGCAACCCTCGGTTTGTTTCCATAAGAGTCTCTTATGGTTTGTCTCCCTCTCTGTTTTTATCTTATTTTATTTTTCCTTCCTTTCCCCTCTGTTCATATGTTTTGTTTTTTATATTCCACATTTGAGTGAAATTATATGGTATTTTTCTTCTCTGATTTATTTTGTGCGATAATTCTATGTTATCTATATTTGTGCGATAGTTCTAATGTTTTGTTTTCCTTTTTCAGGATTGCTTTTGCTATTTGGGGTCTTTGTGACTCCATACAAATTTTAGGATTGTTTGTTGTAGCTCTGTGAAAAATGCTGGTGGTATTTTGATAGATTGCATTAAATGTGTAGATTGCTTTGGGTAGTATAGACATTTTAACAATGTTCTTCCAATCCATGAGGATGGAATGTTTTCCTGTTTCTCTTAGGTGTATTCCTAGATATCTTACAGTTTTTGGTGCAATTATGAATAGGATGGATTCCTTGATTTCTTTTTCAGCTGCTTCATTATTGGTGTATAAAAATGTAGACTTCTGTAAATTGATTTTATATCCTGTGACTTGGCTGAATTCATGTATTAGTCTAGCAATTTTTTGGTGGAGTCTTTTCGGTTTTCTACATGAAGTTTTATACCATCTGTAAATAGTGTACTGTTTGACTTCTTCCTTGGTGACTAGATGCCTTTTATTTTCTTTTTGTTGTCTAATTGCTGTGGCTAAGACTTACAGTACTATATTAAATAGTAATAGTGAAAGCTGTAGTCATCAAGACAGTATAGTATTGGCATTAAAAACAGCCACATAGATCAGTGCAACAGAACAGAGAACCCAGAAGTGGACCCTCAACTCTATGGTTAACTAATCTTCAACAAAGCAAGAAAGAATAAAATATCCAATGGGGGGGGACAGTCTCTTCAACAAATAGTGTTGGGAAAACTGGATGCCAACATGCAGAAGAATGAAACTGGACCACTTTCTTATACCATACACATAAATAAGTTCAAAATAGATGAAAGATCTAAATGTGAGACAGGAAACCATCACAATCCTAGAGGAGACCACAGGCAAAACCTCTTTGATCTTGGCTTAGCAACTTACCACACATGTCACCTGAGGCAAGGGAATCAAAAGTAAAAATGATTCAGAATCCAAAATCTATAAAGAACTTATCCAGCTCAACACCCCAAAACCAAATAATCCAGCTAAGAAATGGGCAGAAGATATGAATAGACACTTCTCAAAGAAGACATCCAGATGGCTTACAGACAAATGAAAAGATGGTCTACATCACTCATCATCAGGGAAATATAAATCAAAACCAGGATGAGATACCACCTCACACCTGTCAGAATGACTAAAATTAGCAACACAGGAGACAACATATGTTGCTGAGAAAGGGGGACCCTATGCACTGTTGGTGGGAATACAAACTGATGCAACTATTCTGGAGAACAGTTTGGAGGTTCTTCAAAAAGTTAAAAATAGAACTACCCTATGATCCAGCAATTGCACTACTAGTTATTTACCCAAGGGATAGAAGCATACAGATTCGAAGGGGTACATGTACCCATTACACCAGCAATGTTAACAGTAGCCAAACTATGGAGCGAGCCCAAATGTCCATTGACTGATGAATGGATAAAGGAGATGAGGTATATCTCTATCATCTCTATCTCTATTTATCTCTATCTATCTCATCTATCTATATCTATATCATCTATATCTATATATCATCTATCTACATCTATCTATATCTATCTTTATATCATCTATATCTATCTATATACAATGGAATATCATTAGGGGCACCTGGGTGGTTCAGTCATTAGACCTTCGGCTCAGGTCATGGTCCCAGGGTCCTGGGATCGAGCCCTGCATTGGGCTCCCTGTTCGGCAGGGAGCTTGATTCTCCCTATCCCACTCCCCCTGCTTGTGTTCCCTCTCTTGCTGTGTTTCCCTCTGTCATATAAATAAAAATCTTAAAAAAAAAAAAAAGGAATATCATTAAGGCATCAAAAAGAATGAAATCTGGCCGTTTACAAGGATGTGATTGGAGCTAGAGTATATTATACTAAGTGAAATAAGTCAGAGAAGGACAAATACCATATGTGGAATTTACGTAAGATAACAGATAAACTTATGGGAACAGGAAAAAGAAAAGAGAGAGGGAAACAAGCCATAGTGGCTCTGAACAATAGAGAACAAACTGAAGGTTGATGGAGGGAGGATGGTGGGCCTTGGGCTAGATGGGTGATGAGTATTAAAGAGGACACATGTGATGAGCACTGGGCATTGTATGTAAGTGATGAATCACTGAATTCTACTCCAGAAAGCAATATCGCATTGTATGTAAACTAATTAAAATTTAAATTAAAAAATACTGTTATTTCTAAAGGCAGGAGATTTAACAGATGATCTCTAGCTTTCCTCCAATTCCTCACTCCTTAAATATATCATGAAATTACTCTTTAGGAAAGAAAGAAATAGAAGGTATTCGCAAATGACACTACAGACAAAGGTCTGATATCGAAGATCTATAAAGAACTCCTCAAACTCAACACTCACAAAACCTATAATCACATCAAAAAATGGGCAGAAGACACGAACACTTCTCCAAAGAAGACATACAAATGGCTAACAGACACATGAAAAGATGTTCATCATCATTAGCCATCAGGGAGATTCAAATCAAAACCACACTGAGATACCACCTTACACCAGTTAGAATGGCCAAACTCGACAGGAAACAACAAATGTTGGAGAAAGTGTGGAGAAAGGGGAACCCTTGTACACTGTTGGTGGGAATGCAAGCTGGTGCAGTCACTTTGGAAAACTGTGGAGATTCCTCAAGAAATTAAAAATAGAGCTACCCTCTGACCCTGCAATTGCACTCCTGGGTATTTACCCCAAAGAAGCAGATGCATTACAAAGAAGGGCCATATGTACCCCAATGTTCATAGCAGCAATGTCCACAGTTTCCAAACTGTGGAAAGAACCAAGATGCCTTTCAACAGAAGAATGGATAAAGAAGATATGGTTTATATATACAATGGAATATTATGCCTCTATTAGAAAGGACGAATATCCAACTTTTGTATCAACATGGATGGGACTGGAAGAGATTATGCAGAGTGAAATAAGTCAAGCGGACAGAGCCAATTATCTTATGATCTCACTTACGTTTGGAACATAAGCAAAAACATGGAGGGCATTGTGAGAAGAAAGGAAAGGGTGAATGGGGGGAAATAGGAAGGGGAGATGAACCGTGAGAGACTGTGGACTGTGAGCAACAAACTGAGGTTTTGGAGGGGAGTGGGTGGGGGGTTGGGCGAGCCTGGTGGTGGGTATTGAGGAGGGCATGTATTGCATGGTGCACTGGGTGTGGTGCATGAACAATCTTATAACACTGAAAAAATAAACATATTTGGTAAAAAAAATTATATAAAAAGGTATACCCACTAGAAAATAATTAAGAAGTACCTTGGTTTTTCAGATGCTGTCTTGTATTTTTATATTACTCAGCTACTATAAATCTGTACTTTCTGTGAAGAGATAATACTCTGACCCAGAGGTAATACTTTGGAAATTTGTGAAGCATTTCAGCATGATAGGACTGAGTGGAATGACATTTTATATATATATTTTAAATTTTTTTTGGTTTAATTTTATTTACTTATTTGTTAGAGAGAGAGAAAGAGAGAGAGCACAAGCAGGCAGAGTGGCAGGCAGAGGTAGAGGGAGAAGCAGACTCCCTGCTGAGCAAGGAGCCCAATATGGGACTCGATCCCAGGACCCTGGGATCATGACCTGAGCCGAAGGCAGCCGCTTAACCAACTGAGCCACCCAGGCGTCCTGACATTTTATATTTGAACTTATTTTTTTTTTTAAATTTTTCTTAACATCTTAATTTTATTTTTTTCAGTGTTCCAAAACTCATTGTTTATACACCACAACCAGTGCTCCATGCAATACGTGCCCTCCTTAATACTCACCACCAGGCTCACCCATTCCCCCACCCTTCCAAAACCCTCGGTTTGTTTCTCAAAGTCCACAGTCTCTCATGCTTCCTCTCCCCCTCCAATTTCCCCCAAAGCACTTTTCCTTTTCTTCTCCTAATGTCCTCCATGTTATTCTTTATGTTCCACAAGTAAGTGAAACCATATAATAATTGATTCTCTCTGCTTGATTTATTTCACTCAGCATAATCTCCTTCAGTCCCGTTTATGTTGATAGAAAAGTTGGGTATTCATCCTTTCTGATGGCTGCATAATATTCCATTCTATATATGGATGACACCTTCTCATCCATTCGTCTATTGAAGGGCATCTAGGCTCTTTCCACAGTTTGGAAACTGTGGACATTGCTGCTATGAACATTGGGGTACATGTGGCCCTTCTTTGTAATGCATCTGCTTCTTTGGGGTAAATACCCAGGAGTACAATTGCAGGGCCAGAGGGTAGCTCTATTTTTAATTTCTTGAGGAATCTCCACACTGTTTTCCAAAGTGGCTGCACCAACATGAATTCCCACCAACAATGTAATAAGGTTCTCCTTTCTCCACATCCTCTCTAACACTTGTTGTTTCCTGTCCTGTTGATTTTGGCCATTCTAACTGGTATAAGGTGGTATCTCAGTGTGGTTTTGATTTGAATTTCCCTGATGGCTAATGATGATGAACATTTTTTCATGTGTCTGTTAGCCATTTGTATGTCTTCTTTGGAGAAGTGTCTGTTCCTGTCTTCTACCCATGTTTTGACATGAATATCTGTTTTTTCGTGTTGAGTTTGAGGAGTTCTTTATAGATCTTGGATATCAGACCTTTATCTGTAGTGTCATTTGCGAATATCTTCTCTAAAAATGTGGATTCCTTCTTTGTTTTGTTGACTGTTTCCTTCGCTGTGCAGAAGCTTTTTATCTTGATGAAGTCCCAAAAGTTCATTTTCGCTTTTGTATCCTTTGCCTTTGGAGAGCTGTCTTGAGAGAAGTTGCTATGGCTGATATCGAAGAGGTTACTGCCTATGTTCTTCTCTAGGATTTTGATTCCTGCTTCACATTGAGGTCTTTCATCCATTTCAAGTTTATCTTTGTGTATGGTGTGAGAGAATGGTTTAGTTTCATTAAAATATGCGTAGCTGTCCAATTTTCCCAGCACCATTTATTGAAGAGACTGTCTTTTTACCACTGGATATTTTTTCCTGTTTTGTCAAAGATTATTTGACCATATCGGGACTCTCTAATCTGTTCCACTGATGTATGTGTCTGTTTTTTTTGCCAATATCATGTTGTCTTGGTGATCCCAGCTTGGAAGTAAAACTTGAAATCAAGCAACATGATGCCCTCTGCTTTGTTTTTCTTTTTGAACATTTCCTTAGCAATTCGGGTTTTTTTCTGGTTCCATACAAATTTTAGAATTGTTTTTTCCAGCCCTTTGAGGAAAACCAGTGAAATTTTGATCAGGATGGCATTGAAAGTATAGATTGCTCTGGGCAGTATAGACATTTTAACAATGTATAAACATTTCAACAATGTTTATTCTTTTGATCCATGAGCATGGTATGTTTTTCCATCTTTTTGTGTCCTCTTCAGTTTCTTTCCTGAGTGTTCTGTAGTTCCTCGAGTACAGATCCTTTACCTCTTTGGTTAGATTGTTCCCAGGTGTCTTATGGTTCTTTGTGCTATAGTAAATGGAATTGATTTTCTAATTTCCCTTTCCATATTTTCATTGCTAGTGTATAAGTGAGCAACTGATTTCAGTGATTGATTTTGTATCCTGCCACATTATGGAATTGCTGTATGAGTTCTAGTAGTTTGGAGGTGGAGTCTTTGGGTTTTCCATATAAAGTATCATGTGAAGAGATCTGTGAAGAGAGAGAGTTTGACTTCTTCATTGCCAATTTGAATACCTTTTATTTCTTTTTTTTTTTTTTAAAGATTTTATTTATTTGATAGCGAGAAACACAGCGAGAGAGGGAACACAAGCAGAGGGAATGGTAGCGGGAGAAGCAGGCTTCCCGCGGAGCATGGAGCCCGATGCGGGGCTCGATCCCAGGACCCTGGGATCTGACCTGGGCCAAAGGTAGACGCTTAACGACTGAGCCACCCAGGCTCCCCCTTTTATTTCTTTTTGTTATCTGATTGCTGTTGCTAGGACTTCTAGTACTATGTTGAACAAGAGTGGTGAGAGTGGGCATCCTTGTCATGTTCCTGATCTCAAAGGAAGGCTGTCAGCTTTTCCCCATTGAGAATGATATTTGCTGTGGGCTTTTCATAGATAGATTTTATGAGTTTGAGAAATGTTCCCTCTATCCCTATACTTTGAAGAGTTCTAATCAGGAAAGGATGCTGACTTTTGTCAAATGCCTTTTCTGCATCAATTGAAAGGACCATGTGGTTCTTTTCTCTTTTCTTATTGATTTGTCCTATCACATTGAGTGATTTGTGAATTTTGAACCACACTTGCATCCCAGAGATAAATCCCACCTGGTCATGGTGGATAATTTTTTCCCCCCCAAATATGGTTATTTTATTTTTTCAGTGTTACAAGATTAATTGTTCATGCACCACACCCAGTGCTCCATGCAATACATGCCCTCTTTAATACCCACCACCTTTTAATGTACTGTTGGATCCTATTAGCTAGGGTCTTGTTGAGAATTTTGGCATCCGTTTTCATCAGAGATATTGGTCTGAAATTCTCCTTTTTGATGGGGTCTTTGCCTGGTTTGGGGATCACGGTAATGCTAGTTTCATGGAAAGAGTCTGGAAGTTTTCCTTCTGTTTCTATTTTCTGAAAGAGTTTCAGGAGAATGGGTATTATTTCTTCTTTGAATGTTTGCTGGAATTCACTAGGGAATCCATCAGTTCTGGGGCTCTTGTTTTTTGGGAGGTTTTTGATCACTGCTTCAATCTCGTTTGTAGATATTGGTCTATTCAGGTTGTCAGTTTCTTCTTGTTTCAGTCTTGGAAGTTGATAGGTTTCCAGCAATGTATCCATTTCTTCTAGGTTGCTTAACTTATTGGCATATAACTGTTGATATTAATTTTTATTGATTTTTTTCTATTTCCTTGGTGTTGGTTGTGATCTCTCCCTTTTCATTCATAATTTTGTTAATCTGGTTCTTCTCTCTTTTCTTTTGGATTAGTTTGTCCAGTGGTTTATCGATCTTATTGATTCTTTCAAAAAACTAACTTCTCATTTTGTTGATGCATTCTACTGTTTCTCTCATTTCTAACTCGATATCTGCTCTAATCTTGATTATTTCCCTTATTGTGCATGGGGCTGGCCTTATTTGTTGTTGATTTTCCAGTTCTTTAAGGTGTAAAGAGAGTTGGTGTATTTGGGATTTTTAAGATTTTTTGAGTGAGGCTTGGATGGCTGTATATTTCCCCCTTAGGACCACCTTTGCTGTATCCCATAGGTTTTGGACCGATGTGTCTTCATTCTCATTGGTTTCCATGAATTATTTTAAGTTATTCTTTGATTTTTTGGTTGATTCAAACATTGTTGAGCAGGTTGGTCTTTAGCCTAAGTATTTGAATTCCTTCCAAACTTTTTCTTGTGGTTGAGTTCCAGTTTCAAAGCATTGTGGTCTGAGAATATGCAGGGAATCACCTCAGTCTTTTGGTATCGGTTTAGTCCTGATTTGTGACTATTCTGGAGAGTGTTCCATGTGCACTCAAGAAGAACGAGTATTCTGTTGTTTTAGGGTGGATTGTTCTGCATAGATCTATGAGCTCCATCTGTTCCAATGTGTCATTCAAAGCTCTTTTTTCTTTATTGATTTTCTGCTGAGAATATCTGTCTGTTGCTGAGAGTGGTGTGTTAAGATCCCCTACAATTAATGTGTTCATATCAATATGACTCTTTATTTTGATTAACAGTTGGCTCATGTAGTTGGGTCCTCTCATGTTGGTGGAATAAGTATTTACAATTGTTAGATCTTCTTTGTAGATAGACCCTTTAAGAATGATATAGCGTCCTTTTGTATCTCTGACTACATTCTTTAGCTAAAAATCTAATTTATCTAACATGAGAATTCCTACCCCAGCTCTCTTTTCGGGACTGTTGGCATGAAAGATGGTTCTCCATCCCTTCACTTTCAGTCTGGATGTATTTTTATGTTCTAAATGTGTCTCTTGTAGACAGCATATGGATGCGTCCTGTTGTTTTATCCAGTCTGCTACCCTGTGCCATTTTATAGGAGCATTTAGGCCGTTCATGTTAACAGTGATTATTGAAAGATAAGTTTTTATTGACATCACATTGCCTGTGAAATCTTTGTTTCTATAGATTGTCTCTGTAAGTTTCCATTCTATGTCAGTCTTGCATTCTTCTTTTATGGACTGCCCCTTAATATTTATTGTAGTGCCGGCTTAGTGGTCACATAATCTTTTAGACCTTGCTGGTCTTGGAAGCTCTCTATCTCTCCATCTATTTTGAATGTCAGCCTTGCTGGATAAAGGATTCTTGTCTGAATGTTCTTCTCATTTAGTGCCCTGAATATGTCTTGCCTGCCCTTTCTGGCTTTCTAGGTTTCTGTGGACAGGTCTGATGTTATTCTGATGGTCCTTCCTCTGTATGTAAGGAATCTCTTCCCCCTAGCTGCTCTTAAGACCTTTTGACTGAAATTATAATTGGCGAATTTCACAATGAAGTGTCTGGATGTCTTTCTAGACTCGTTGATCTTGGTGGGTATCCTTTCTACCTCTAGGACATGAACACTTGTTACGTTCCCCAGATTGGGGAAATTTTCATCCAGAATTTCTTCAACTATATCTTCTCTTCTTCTCTCTTTCTCCACCCCGTCAGGGATCCCCAGTAATTAGAGATTGGAACATTTCATGGCATCATTTATTTCCCTAATTCTGTTTTCATGGCTCCTAAGTTGTTTGTTCCAGGCCTCCTCCTGGTCCTGCTTTTCTATCAGTCTGTCTTCTAAATCACTAATTTGATCTTCTGTGGTGGTTACCCTAGTTGTTAGAGTATTTAGATTAGATTGGATCTCATTAAATCATTTTTTACTTCTGCCAGATCATCTCTCACTTCAGCCCCTAGAGATTCTTTGTTGTCACTATTGTTTTTCTCCACACTAGCCATTGCCTGAATAAGTGTTACCCTAAATTCCCTTTCCGACATGTTGTTTATGTCTGTATCCTCTAGTCCTGAGGGAGAGGGTGCAGTCTTTAAATTTTTCTCTATTGGGTGTTCCTCCTCCTAGTTATTTTGGGGAGTTGTGGTTGGGGGGATGTATAGCTGAATATATCAACCATGATCCAGGCAAGGTGCACCCTGTATTCACTGATGGGAAGGACAGGAAAAGGAGCCAAGGCCAGAAGCTTTCTTTAAACACATCACAAATAATTTTAAAAATGAAGTAAAATAAAGCAATTGATGGAATGTGAGAAAAGAGAACACATTGTATCATAATGTTAAGAATATTCTCCTTCAAATGGTCTATGGCTTATGGCATTAGGCCTATAAAAAAGGAAATGCTATCCTAATATACCCTTCGGTCCTGTAGTAAAGTATTTTGCTGTTTCAAATGGTGATGGATTAGTAGTCAACTTTTAGAAAAAGCATAGAAATTATAATTATGTTTCCAGAAAATAAGATAAAAGTTAAAGAACGTAAAACTCTGACTTAAAATATAGCTTGTGGAAGACACGAGATAGTGATGTAGTTGACAGAATGAGGGAAGAGTAGGGTCAATATCTCCATCTGACAGTGAAGAGAGTTGAGAATAAAACTAGTGTTAGGAAAACAAGGCATATGAAATGTGAGTTTATCATACGAGTTTATAAAGATAACCTATAATTACAAAAAATATTGTCAAAGAGATTGTTGTGTATCTATTAAGTGAACTATATAGCCTAGTCTTTTACTGAATGATATTACAATATAGCTCAATCAGTAAGATATTGAAATGTATACATACTATTTAGGAATATGGAGGATCTAGTGTAGAAGATTTGTCCAAAGTAGTTAAAAGAGGATTGGGACCAAGAATGAAGAAGAATGGAACTGTATATCATATTTTTAAACTACGTGTGTGGAAAAAAGTAGTATAGGAATCATCTATTGTTTGAAAGATTATTTGAAGTCACTGTAAAGCTCTGGAATACTGATGCCATTTTGGAGCATAAGCTTATGTGAATCTAAGAGTGCATTATTTTGAATTTTTTTTAAAGAGCTATTTTACATGAGAAAATGTTATTGGTATCAGAAAATGGCTGAAGGTTTCCAAAATTGGTGTAATTTTGCTTGAATCAAAAAGATGAGAAAAATGAGCCTACCAGTGATTGTCCTTGTTACAGGTAGTTTCCCTCCATTGAACTATTATGGTTCTTTATCTGCATTTCCCCTAGGAAAGTTAATATCTGTCTAATATAGATATCATGTAGATAACATTTTAACTCCCAGTTACCTCCTAGACTTGACTATTACATGTGAACAAGGTTGTATTATGTCTATATATTGTCATATCTTCAAAAGATACCATATCTTTCATGTAATAACAGGTTTCTTTTTAGTTATTTAACAAATATTTGGGCAGCTCTTATGTTCTTGGTTGTGTATTACACTAAGTTGGTCAGGAAAGGTGTGTTTGAGGAAAGAATGAATAAACAAAAATTCTCATTTAAACTGAAAAGATTAATTAAATAATGAGCAATTCTAGTTGTTAATTGTCTCTGTTTGGGAGCACTCTTCCAGAGTGAAGCCTGTCTTTAATGTGTCTGACAGAAGGCATTGGTGAGACAACAAAAAAAGAAAAAAAAAGAAAAGAAAAGAAACAAGTTGAAAAGGTTATTATGGCTTTGCTTTGTTGTTATAGCACTTGTAACAACAGCAGTAGTAACAGTAATTATCTTAGTAGTAATAGTAATAATAATACAGGTTGTCAGGCAGTGAACAACTATGTGCAGAAACCATGCTAGAGATTGTACACAACATATTATTAATCTTTGTATCGATCCTACAAGACAGGTATCATCTTTGTTTTACAGGTTTAGAGAGGTTAAGTCTTTCACAGAATATCATAGGTGGTAAATGTTAGAGCTGAGATTTGAAGCTTGGTTTGTTTGATTCCAAAGCCAATGATATTTCCAGTATGGCAATTGGTAAGACAAGAGTTTATAGCCCTTGGGAGTCTGGGTTTTGGCCTTGCAGTTTAAGAGAAAGTAGTAGATAGGTAGACTCTTTCTTGCATATTCTATCAAGTCATCTGCTGTGGAATACTTGATGACCATTTTCTTAATATTGATCCTATAGATAAGGCTTTTGCAAATCTTTTGTACTTACCCTGAATTTATACCATTTATGCAAAATGATAAATTTCAGAAATGTTTTACTGCATGCAAATGAGCATTTTCCAAGCTTTCCAAGCTTTTCCAAGTAGCAGTAGAATGGTACAGAGTTTGTATTGAGTTTTTATTA
>JAQQSY010002418.1:0-13689 GCA_028646535.1 Procyon lotor
CATAAGAGACTCCTAGACTCAAGAAATGAACTAAGGGTGGCCGGGGGGGGGGGGGGGTGGGGTAGGGATAGGGTGGCTGGGTTGGGGACAATGGGGAGGGTATGTGCTATTAAGTGCTGTGAAATGTGTAAGCCCGAAGATTCACAGACATGTACCCTGGGGCAAATAATACATTATATGTTAATAAAAATTTAAAAAAAAAAAAAAAAAGAATAGTGAGAGTCAGTTTTCTCAATATTTCTTCCCTTAGCATTTTTCCTCTGTATTAAAAACAAATTTTTAACTTAATTGATAATTAAAATTAGAATATTATTAACCTGCTTTTAAATCACACAGTCTAAATTTATATACATGTGCTAAAAGCAAAAAGCAGTTCTACATGATTTTCTTTATTTTGTAGTTCAGTCTTGCAATCCAATGTGAATATTTGTATCTTTATGTTACAGTTTTTAATTTCTGTAATTTTGCTTTTATGAAAATCTTTTAGTTTTTCTCAATGTAATAAAGTTTTACAATTAATCTTATATTAATTTCTACTAATGTCATGCTATAACACTTTAGACAAAGTTACTTATTATTTTAAAAACAATAACACTTGTTATTTTAAAAACATACATGAAATTTAATGATAACATTATTAGTACTTCAGCCTAAATGGAAAACTATTGGCAGGGAAATAATTTGTGACCAATATCATAAATCTACATCAATCTTTTATTGTTAAGATAATCATTTAAATAAGGAAGAGCCCATGATACTGAAATATGAAACCGGTCAAATGAACTCAGTTGCAGAAAGAACAAAATGCTGCGTTTGAAATTACATTGTTATGTTTTGCAAAGGTTAAATGAGCCATTTCTAAATGGTTCTTAAAAGGTACATGAGAAGAATTCTGATAAATAATAGGGAAGAATACTTTAAACAGTAACTGAAAATTAATTTACCAAGTGCTATGTGATGAAAGAAAGTGGAGGGGGTCCTAATAACTTTGGCTATTAACAATAAACTAGTGGGTTAATTTCACATTCAATTTCAGAGTTGTCTCATTTATATCTTAATTACATACATAATGGAATTTGATGAGGCATGATTGGGTTTTATATCAAGATGTTTTTCTATGCACAATTTGAAAAATTGAGGAAGAAAAAGTTCATTTGAAATATGGTCTAATAAAAATATTAGACTACCTGGGAACTTGCCATTAAATCCTGGACACATAAGCAGCCGTATTTATTCTTTTCCTTGCTGTTGCTTCTTGATTATTCGAGACATTGTAATCTCTCCAGTTTACAATACAGCATTTTGAGGATTTCAATGCATATATTTTCCCTGAGGAATATGGAACAGATGTTTCAGAATCAGGCCAACTGAAAGTTGATTCCTGACCTACATTACCTACTGCCTGCATAACTTGGGCAAGGTCACCACTTCAGTGCTAGTGACCACAGGACCTTAGAAGGCAAAACTATCTTAGCTTAAGCTTTATCCCCTATGACTGGCTCCACTTCTGACCCAGTAGAATTACAGTATTCATCACTATCTGTGGTCTCTCAAACTTTATGACATCTTTTGGAGTTTAAGCCTTAGTGCATATATTTATAGAGAGAGCACTGGATTTGAAGCAAGAAATATTTTTTTCAGGTTGACCATAGTAACTTGAGCTATTTGGAGAGTACAAATAAAGATCAAGTAGCAAGTAGATATTACTGTCAAAGCTCCAGAAGAAATTTATATCTTGTCAATGCTTTTGAGATTTGAAATGCAGAAATGAGGCATAGAACTCTCTTCATCTGGAGCAGTTATGATGATATGATGGATATGATATACATGTGCTAAAAACAAGCAAAAAGCCGTTCTACATGATTTTCTGTATTTTGTAATTCAGTCTTGCAATCCAATGTGAATATTTGTATCTTTATGTTATAGTTTTTAATTTCTATAATTTTGCCTTTATAAAAAAGCAAATATGCAATGTGCATTAGGACTGTTGGCAACTTTAACTATAAACTTCCAGAGAATTTTTGCAGGTCCTTTTGTTCGGAACAGAGGCTTTCTGTCATTTGGGTAGCTACATTCAGCCACAGAATGTAACCCAAATCCCCTGACTTACTGTTCTTGTTCTTCAGGTTATTTTGTAGTCTTCTAATAAACTCTGTGAAATCCATTTGTTTCTAAAATACCTAGTATTTTTTTTCCTCACACTGAAATATAAGTCTAAAATGAATCAAAGTGCATGAATACTTATTGTGGAGCAGATTTCCAAGAAGTAATTTTGATATACTGTAAATATGTTAACATATTTAAATTTAAACATACAATATGTAAGCGTATTATAAATATGTTATTACAATAAAGTTAGAAAACAAAGACTTTGGAATCAGGCAAACTGAAGTTCCACCAATTATCCTTAGGCTTGTACAAGTTACATAATTTTTTAAATCATCTGTTTGCTTTTAATATTCCTAGCCACATCTTTTAAAGAACAAAAAGTTTGGATTCTAATAAGGTCAAGTTTTTTTTCATTGATCATGCTTTAGGGACATATCTACAAATTCATCAGCAGACCCAAGGTCACCTAGGTCTCCTATGTTTTCTTATAAATACCCTGTAGTTTTATATTTTACATGAAAGCCTGTGATCTACCTTGAGTTATTTTTTTTTTAAAGATGTAAGATCTGTGTCTAGATTGTTTTTCTTTTAAACATATGGATAGTTCTCCCAGCAACATTTGTTAGAAAGACTGTCCTTTCACCATTGAATTGCCATTGGGCCTTTGTCAAAATCAATTGGTTAGATTCATGTGGTTCTGTTTCTTGGATCTCTATTCTGTTCCATTGATCTTTGTGTCTATTTTTCTGCCAATACCATACTGTCTTGATTATGGTAGATTTATAGTAAGTCTTGAAATTGAGTGGTCCTACCAATTTGCTTTCCTTACTTGATAATGTGTTAGCTGTCCTATATCTTTTATGTTTCCATATAAACTTAATAATTATTGTGTCAGTATGTACAAAACAGCTTGCTGAGATTTTAAGCAAGATTGTGTTATGTCCATAAATCAATTTGGCAAGAATTTACATCTTAATATGAAATTTATCAATCCACAAACATGGGATATCTCTCATTTTTTTCATTTAATACATTTTTGCATACAACAACTTTCTTGTATTTTTTTTTTGCATACAACAATTTTTCTTGTAAAGCCTTGATTAATTTATTTCAGACAATACTTTTTCTAGTACTTCTTTAAGAGCGCATGGCTTTTCCTTCCTCTCATCTGTTGTCTTTCTTCTCTAGTTACAGTTCTCATTTGTCAGGTATTGTCACATCTGCTACTGTCTCCCAAACTTTTTTTTTCTCTTGTTTTATGTATGAATTTTATCCTAAAAACTTCTATTCGTTCCATTTTCTACTCCCCAAATCAATATTTAGCTATGTCCTTTCGGTCTTTAGGAAATCTGTTGACTTCGAGATTTCGGTTATTATATTATACTTTATCTTTCTAGATCTCAGTTTCCACTTTGCACTCATCATCAGCCAGCTCATATTTGACAGAAATAAAGCAATTTTTATCATTCTTATACTATTAGATGCATTTATTTTAAGTCTTCTCTGTGACCTGTTATCTTTGTTTGGATATTAGAATTTATTTGTTTCTTTCTTTTTCATTTTTTCTCCCTGTGTTGGTAGTCATTGTATCAATGGTGATTCTAGTTTATATGTATACACATTAGTTATTGAGTTCCTTGTTTCCTTATTATGGATAATTCATCCACTGGTCATAGCACCCTTCTAATAATTTTGCAGAAAAGATGGTATGTGTTGTGGATTGGGTTTACCAGTGCTTTATCTTTTTAGGGATGCCACCCTGCTTCTCTGATACCAGGGTTTCTGACCTTCATGGACAGTAAGCAATGTCACTATTGAAACAAGTTAGTATAAATAGAGAATGTGTAGAGGTTGCAGTCTATGTGATCATAATGTCTTTTCTGACTACAGAGTTTTACCCTCTAGGGTGTCTTTGCAGATTTACAACATCACCTCAAGTAAATGACACCAATGGATTCTGTACTAGTTAATTCTTGTCTTGCAACTTTCCCAAACTGCTTATATTATTTTCTCCAAAAGACTCTTTGGAAGTTTTCTCCATTGGTTTTGGATCTTACTTTTTCCCAGTCTTTAACATAATCTCTTCTATCTTATAGGGATTCCTCAAAATTACTATCAATGCCAGTATAATTATTTGAATTCCAAAATTTATTCTTAAAAACTTGTTTTTGAAAACAAACAAACAAACAAACAAACCTGTTTTTGTCCATGTAATGTAGTTTAGGATTAGATTATGTTGTACTTGCTAAGTTTGCCACCTTAACTTAAGGGTATTACCTATTACCTATTCAAAGAAAAATTATATGGCTTAATTTCAAATAATACAATAAATATCAAGTGAGCCTACTTGTTAAGAACAGCTGAAAGAATATTAGAATAAGAAGGGCATAAATGTGTAATTGTTTAGGTCAGTTCCTAGACATTAGAAACATACATCTGATAGGCAATACAAGAGTGTTTGTTAAAAAAAAATAATAATGCCTGAGATGAGTTAAATATGGCCTTAAGATTTCAAGTGTACTTGAAGAAGATGAAAAGTACATTATAGGGAATATAGTCAATAATACTTTAATAACGTTGTATAGTGACAGATGGCGACTACACTTATTGTAGTGAGCATTGAGTAATGTATAGAATTGCTGAATCACTATATTGTACACCTGAAAATAGTACAGCCTTGTATGTTGACTATACTTCAATTTTAAAAGAAGCTTTGTTTAATAATTAGAAATAAAGTAAATGATTACTTTGGCAAAAAGTAAATTGACAAAAATTGACAAAAAGAAAATAATTTTCCATATAGAAAAGCAAACTGATAATTTAAAGTTAAACACATATTACTTAGAATAAAGGAAAATCTTTAAAAATAACTTTACAGCAGAAACTGAGAAAGAGCAATCACAGAAAGCATTATCTAAGGCACCTACTCTTCATTTATATATCTGTTAGCAAGCAATATCAAACACCTGCCATATTTCAAGCACTTGTCTCTGAACTAGTGAAGAACAAAAATGTAAGGCCCAGCCTTGTCTTTTAAAATTGTTACCATAGAGTGTTTGATATAGGCAAAGAATTCACTAAAGCCCAGTGTGAAATTTTTCATAATAAAGATAGGCAAAAAGAGCTATAGAATTATAAAGGTAGATCAAATAGGAGAGGGCATCTAACCAACCGCAGAACTTAGATGAAGAATAAAAATAATGCTTAACATCAATCTGGGAAGAAAAAGAGGACTTTTACAGGCACTATTAATACAAGGTCTCTCAGGAAGAAGTAGATGCTATGAAAAGCAAATAATTATAGAACGTTTTCCTGTATAAATGAGACTCAGAATACCACCAAAATTATTTATCCTTATTTAAAATTCAGAATACAAAGGTCAGAAAAAATTATCAAATGCCTATATTTTTATAACTTTAAGACTCTTTTTTTTTTTTAAAGATTTTATTTATTTGACAGAGAGAAACACAGCGAGAGAGGGAACACAAGCAGAGGGGATGGTAGTGGGAGAAGCAGGGTTCCTGCCGAGCAGAGAGCCCGATGCGGGGCTCGATCCCGGGACCCTGGGATCATGACCTGGGCTGAAGGCAGATGCTTAATGACTGAGCCACCCAGGCGCCCCTATAACTTTAAGACTTAAATGAGTATGTTCACTACAACTGAAATATATCAAATCATTGGTCTTATCATAACATTTCTTTCTCTCACTTTTTTTTTTAAATTTTATGTATTTATTTATTGGCATGTGCAGACACACATGTGTAAGAGAGAGAAAGAACACAAGCAGAGCAAGCAGCAGGCAGAGGGAGAAGCAGACTCCCCACTGAGCAAGGAACCCAATATGGGGCTCCATCCCAGGACTCTGAGGTCATGACTTGTGCTGAAGGTAGATACTTAACCCACTGAGCCACCAAGGTGCCCCATAACATATCTTTCAATAAAGTCATTCTTTAAAGCAAAATTTTGTGCCATGTTAAGTCTTTTCTCCCTACATTAAGGACAGATAAGTAGTTTGATCTTTTTGCTTAGCTTTGTTTCTCTTTTTGCCAGAATTTCATGTCTTTCTAGTCTCGGGCTTTCAAGCTGAGTAGTCACATTTTTCACATCAAACTAAACATTCTGATTTTATTGGAAACCTAGATCTGCAATATTAAGAATTAGCATATAAGATGAAGTTAAATATACCATGAAGAAAATGATGAGCCCTCTTATGTGAAGCAAAGCCAACAGTTTCCATTTTCATTTCTTACTACTCTTCAGAAGTATCATAAATTTCTGCCACGTGAAATGTCATCTTCCATCTCTAAAACTATGTGCCACCTCTTTCCTTTCAAAAGTCTTTCTATCTTTCCAGTCATAGAAAACACATAGCAGGAACATGTGTTCACTCTAAAATATCATTAGAAATAGCTAATTGCATAATTATAATGTGAGATCAATGGAGATATATTTATAGGTACTTAAGACAGAAAATAGGGGCACTGGGTTGTTCAGTCTGTTGAGCATCTGCCTTCAGCCCAGGTCATGATCGCAGGGTCCTGGGGTGCAACCCCGCATCAGGCTTTCTGGGTCCTGGGGTGCAACCCCGCATCAGGCTTTCTGCTCAACAGGGAGTCTGCCTGGCCTCCTGGCCAGCCAATCTGGAGAACAGTTTGGAGTTTCTTGAAAAAGTTAAAAATAAAACTACCTACTACCCAGCAATTGCACTACTAGGTGTTTCTCGAAAGGATGCAAACAGTGATTCAAATGGGCATAGGCACCCCAACATTTATAGCAGCAAGTCCACAATAGTCAAAATATGGAAAGAGCCCAGATATCCCCAGATGTCCATCGACAGATGAATGAATAAAGAAGTGGTATAGACAGATAGAAAGATAGATAGATAGATAGATGGATAGATAGATAGATAGATGGATGATAGATAGATAGCTATAGATATAGATATAGATATATAGATAGATAGAGAAGATATAGATATAGATATATCCATCGACAGATGAATGGATAAAGAAGTGAGATATATCTATATCTATCTGTGTGTGTGTGTGTATATATATATATAAAATGGAATATTACCTGGTCCTCAGAAAGAATGAAATCTTGCCATTTGCAATAATGTGGATGGAGCTAAAGGCCATTAAGCTAAGCAACATAAGTAAGTCAGAGAAAGACAAATACCATATGACTTCACTCATATATGGAATTTAAGAAATAAAACAGATGAACATAGTGGAAGGGAAAGAGAGGAAGGCAAATCATAAGAGACTCTTAACTATAGGAAACAAACTGAGGGCTGCTGGAGGCGAGGTTGGTGGGGGGATGGGGTAATCAGGTGATGGGCATTAAGAAGGACACTTGATGTAATGAGCACTGAGTGTTATATGCAACTAATGAATCACTAAATTCTACCCCTGAAACAAATAATACATTATATGTTAACTAAATTGAATTTAAATTAAAAAAATTAAGACAGCAACAACAACACTCATTCATATACACTGAGTCATATATATTAGAAAAACTTTGTATATAATACTGGGGTTGAGAGATAGTTTATATTTTATAATGTAAATATATTTATCAATTACTTCATTATATCATTATTAACTGCTTACTTTCTTACTCTTTCTAAAATATTTTGAGGTAGTTCACTTTAATAGTTATAAATCTATTATTTTCTGGTATAGTCATTTTTTACAGTTACATTGTTTTCTTTCCAAGAGAATATTTCAATCTCACAAAGTATTCAAATATTTATTGATATGATATGATCATATGATATGATATTGATATTCAAATTTTTATTGATATGGACAAATACAACTCCATGAGAAATTAATCATAATGCTTGAGGACATAACATAAGTTTACTAATATATATAGATTTTAGGATCTCAATAAAATAACATTTGTTACAACATTATTCTAATATACTCAAATACATATATATGTATTATAAAAAAATGCAGATATACCTTTTGTTAGATTTTTTTGAGGACAGAGGTGCTAGGTACTGATTTTACAAATTTGAATAAAATTAATTCAAAAGCTAGCAGTAGGAAGAGATATTTCATCAACTTAAACTATGTTGAGAAGTGTAATATAACAAAGTAGCAGAATATTATGAAATAGGAAAAAGAAAAAAATCTTTGTATATAAGTTTCAGAGAAGTCTTCATAAAAATGTTAGCATTTGAAAGATGGAATAATACAAGTGTTTGGTTTGTGTTTGGTTTGTGTTTACGTGTGTCCACAGGAAGGATGTATGTTTGGTTTCTTAGTCTATCTCATTTCTTCAATATGGAGAGGCTAAGACCTTTCCAAACATTTAAATTCTATTTCCTTTCTGATTATCCATTTTTGTCTCTCTTTTTTTTTTTTTAAGATTTTATTTATTTGACAGAGAGAAACACAGCGAGAGAGGGAACACAAGCAGAGGGAATGGTAGCGGGAGAAGCAGGCTTCCTGCAAAGCAGGGAGCCCGATGTAGGGCTCGATGCCAGGACCCTGGGATCATGACCTGAGTTGAAGGCAGATGCTTAACGACTGAGCCACCCAGGCGCCCCCATTTTTGTCTCTTATGTGATTTCTTTACTATAAACGTTCATGAGAAGCCAAGCTGCTTTTTCAAGACTTTGCTAAGCAATATCTTTAGCCAAATATCCAATTTTATTGTTCACAATTTCAGCCTTCCACAAAAACACAAGGATACAAACAATTCAGCCAAGTCTTTTGCCACTATTTTATAATAGAGATTACCTTTTCTTCAGTTTCCAATAACATGTTCCTTGTTTCCATCTGAGACCTCATCAGAACGACCTTTACCATCTCTATTTCTAAGAACTTTCTACTTATGACCACATATGTATTGTCAAAGAAGATTGAAGCTTTCTCTAAAGGTCTCTTCTTGTTCTTTTGAGCCTCCATGAAAATCATCCTTAACAGTCCATTCCCTGGCAATGTGTTTTCTAGCATGCACCATGAAACTCCTCCAGACCTTGCCCATTACCCAGTTCCAAATCTCCTTCTACATTTTTAGTAGCACCCAATCTCAGTACCAAATTTATGTTTTAGTTTGAACTACTATAAGAAAATACCACAGGCTGGGTAACTTATCAACAACAGAAATTTATTTCTCAGAGACTGGAAGCTGGAAGTCAAGATCATGGGACTGACATGGTTGAGTGAAAGCCCTCTTCTGAGTTGCAGACTTCCCATTGTATCTTTCCATGGAAGAAAAGACTAAGAACCTACTGGAGCTCCTTTTATAAGAAACTGATTCCATTAACAAGGGCTCTGCCCCCATTATATAATCACTTCCCAGAAGTTCCACCTCTAATATCATTATCTTTGGGAGTTAGGACTTTTGGAGGGACACATTCAGACCATAACAATAATGGTACTAAATAAAGGTATCCCAAGCTGAATTATTAGCATTTTAATAATTAGTTATTTTAACTGAAGCATTTCATGTATAGTATTGATAAATTTGAAATGGCATAAGTTGGGTCATTATTTCCAAAAATATTTAACATAGTAAAATAGTAGACAGGACTAAAGTCAGATACCTTGATTGAAAGTCATTTTACATGATTGTTTAGCAATAACTGAAACCCTTAAATTATGTGCCTATGTTTTTTTCAACAATTTGGTAATACCATTTCACCCACTTAATATGGTATTATCGATATGAACAGAGGATTCAGGGAAAAAGCATTTTGGAAAACAAGACCAAAAGCATACACAAATATCCAAAAATACTTTGTTGGAGGATAACCCTAGATTAGAAATAACCTAATGATGATGTTTCAAGAAGACTATTATCTGTGAAAAACTAATTTCCTTTCTTAGCTTACATGATAGCTAATCCTAGGCTGTATTATCAAGAAAGAGTAATTGAGTAGTATCTTAGTCTACTCGGGCTGCCATAAGAAAATACCATAAACTAGGTGTTCTAAACAACAGAAATCCATTTCTAACAGTTCTGGAGGTTGGGAAGACCAAGATCAAGGTGCTGAAAAGTTTAGTTTCTGGTGAGAGCTCTCTTCCTGTTTCGTAGACTGCTGTTTTCTGGCAGTGTCCTCACATAAGGATGAGAAGCTCTGATATCTTTTCTGTAAGGGGATTCATCTCATCATGAAAGCCCACATTCATGAACTCATTTAAACTTACCTCCCAAAAGCCCCATCTCTAAATATCCTCTCATTGTCGGGTTAGGGCTTCAACATGTTCACATGGGGGAGGACACAATTCAGTCCCTAACAAGCAGATTGATTTTATCATCAGTTAGTGTGTGTGTGTGTGTGTGTGTGTGTGTGTGTGTGTGGTTTGGTTGAGGGAGGTACTTTTTTGTTTGAATGTGTGTTTGTATCTTGCATTTAGACTATTTCCTAGGAAAAGTCATTGAACCCAATATCTGGTCTTTCCTGCAAGTATAATAAAATTACATGCCTTCTTAAATTGTATCTAAAAGTTTCCCCCTCCCACCATATCCCAGTAAAATGTAAGTTTTCTTGGTTATTTTACTTAATTGTACCTCTAATATTATTTTTCTAGACAGAAATTGACAAGTCTCTAAAATACACAATTATCACTTTAATTTTAACAACATTTCTATGTTATTCTGGAATAATGAACAGAATTATAATTATGTAAAATAGGAATTTTTTAAAGTTAAGCCCATTGATTCTATTAACTTATGTCAAAACATTTCTAACTAGTTTTAAGAGAGACTTTTTTTCTTTTTAATCTCAAAGTCACAAAAATTCTATTATAATTTCAGTAGTTGTTATTAATTGAATTCCAATCAAATGTTGTTTATCTTATTCACTTGGCACTCTACTCATACCCATAGAACTGCAAAGCCACCCTTCTGTTCATAGTATACTCACACACATACACATATATGTATATATAAAAACAAAGTGATATAATGCAAGCAGTATAGATAGAAATGAGAAGTGATTGATTATTGCTTATTTGATTAACATGAAAAGATGAAATAATCTCTATTGTAATGAAATGTGAATAATGAATCCTAATTATTTTTGTACTGTAGATTCACTTCTCCTTAATTATACAGAGAAGGCAATCAAGATAAAAATAGAGTAGAATTTGCTTCAGATTGTTTCTTATTGAACATTGTTTTTTTTTTTAATTTTATTTTTAAGTAATCTCTACACCCCATATGGGGCTTGAACTCACAACTCTGAAATCAGGAGTCTCATGTTCTTCCAACTGAGCCATCCAATTCCCCCTGAATCACCTGAATGGTGATTCTTAAAGTCAAAAGATCTTTGGCTCATTGAGAATTTGAGATATTAAGCTTATTTTAATATTTGCTAAAATTTAATGAAAATTCTAAAAAAGATA
This sequence comes from Procyon lotor, assembly GCA_028646535.1. Classification (NCBI taxonomy): domain Eukaryota; kingdom Metazoa; phylum Chordata; class Mammalia; order Carnivora; family Procyonidae; genus Procyon; species Procyon lotor. The sequence goes on from JAQQSY010002418.1 coordinate 11,481, forward strand.
TATAACATTCATATCATATGAATTGTTACATTATAACTGTTTTCTCAACTTCAGCATTTGATTTATACAATCACCTTGCTGTCATACAGTAGTATTTTAACTGCTATTATCTATTGAGAAAAAAATAACGACAGTAAAAGAAGGAACTGGACAGTGAAGGATTTACATCATTCTTGGGCTGACATAGACCTGCTTTGGAATGCACTCAGGCTCTGTCTCCCCACATTACTGTTCCCTTGAAAACTGAAGAGCTCAAGATCTTCCACTATGGGAGTGAAGGGGATGGAAATGGGTACTATACCTCCGTTGAGGAAGCTAAGAGTTAATTTAAAGACATTTGCCCTGTATGATAGCACAATGTAAAAGATTGTCAGGACATTGAGAATGGGGAATTTCTGTGTCAGGGTGATCAATACACATCTGTGACCATCTTAGTGTCTTGTGTAGATAAAGGACTTTTGTTTTGTTTTATTTTGTTTTGTTTTGTTTTAATGGATGATATCTGGGTTCCCAACATATTAAGATAATGATGTCATATTTACTGTATCTTGTGCCTTCTGTCTTTCTATAACACTAAGTAAATGTGATATAATATTTTACTGGTATCAGTTGGTGACCAGCTCAAACTTGCAATCATAATTATGTTGCCACTTAAAGGCTTAAGGTTTTGAAGAATAAGATAATAGGGTTAGGGCTGTGAAGTTCTGAGAAAGTGATGCCTAAGTGATTGATTTTTTTTCTCCTAACCCATGGTTTTACCCACAGTTTTACTGACAAAATGCTCTGTAACGAATAACCAGTGGTATATCTTACCAATGGAGTATGAATGACATGGATTTCTCCACTAGAGAATGGCTGAAATGATCTAAAGCAAAATGAGGAGCCAGTCAGCTGATAATATTATTTGATTACTTCTTAAAACTTCCTTCATGATACTGAAACCTCTTGGAGGAGAGGGAAATAATACAGCTAATAAAACTGGCCCTGTTCAAGTGTTTTGTTTTATTTTTTTTTTAAGATTTTTTATTTATTTGACAGAGAGAAACACAGCGAGAGAGGGAACACAAGCAGAGGGAATGGTAGCGGGAGAAGCAGGCTCCCTGCTGAGCAGAGAGCCCGATGTGGGGCTCGATCCCAGGACCCTGGGATCATGACCTGAGCCAAAGGCAGACGCTTAACGACTGAGCCACCCAGGTGCCCCTCAAGTGTTTTAAACCAAAAAATATCCAAATTCTAAACCAAAAGCCATGTTGTAGACCTGAGAAAACACTGTGCTTCATCCTGATGTTCTCTTCAATTGCTGGATCTTAAATGAATCACTCAGGGACAAAGGTGATAAACAGATAACTCTCGAAAGCAGAGGCTGTAGTATAAAAGAGGCTAGTAATTTTGCTGAAAAATCTTTTGGTAAAGATGCTTAGGGAATTCCTACTTTCCTGTATTCCCAGTTCCATTGACATAAGGCAATTAATTTATGTCTGGACACTGAAGAATGAAAAGGAATGTCTACAAGATTATTAGTCCACAGCATTCTGTAGTGGTTGGTGTTTTTCAACGACGATGGGGTAACAGCCATGCCACTGGAGAGAGAAAATTCTGTGTGAAGAAGGGAAACTTGAACTACTCTCACAGGCTGTGAAATGGAATGCCTCTACTGAACCAGTAGAAGTATCAATGGCAACAGCATCTCAGAAACCAGTTTCTTCATAAAATATGCCTCAGACCCAAAACTACAGCAGATATTGGGATTAAGACATGCCTTCCATCACATGCTTCTCCTACTGAGAAGGCAGGAGAGTTGATGAAATGCCATGACAGAGTTACTCTAGCATAGATTTTACTGAAATAAAACTCCAGGCTCTCCAGAGGAAAGCAAAATGCCAGAGGAATGAAAATAGAGAAAGATAAGTAAATAACCAAGGAATCAGGTACAGTTATTTAAGTGGCTATTAAATAAGATGAAGTAAATTTACAGGATTCCTATGAAAAGGTAACTAGTGTGTTATTACACTATCGCTGGCAAGCCTGCTTCACTGCCAGCAGCAACCTCTTCTCAGGAGCCCTGTCAAATTCACTTCCTTTGTCCCAGGTTGGGTGATCCAGTCAAGCCAATAAGGAAGAGACACAAAACATCCTGACACAGGCTACTGAGATTGTTTCAGCTGCTAAGGCAGTTGAAAATGGGTATTCCATGTGTTCGTATAGCCAC
>JAQQSY010002419.1:0-13689 GCA_028646535.1 Procyon lotor
TTTCTTTTATTTCTCCAGAAAGGGCTTTTATTTCTCCCGAAAGAGATTCTCTAATATCTTCTATGCTTTTTTCGAGCCCTGCTATCATCTTGATAACTGTCATTTTGAACTCTATTTCCGACATATTACTAATGTCTGCATTGACTAGGTCTCTCGCCATCGGTACTGTCTCTTCTTTTTTTTGTGCTGAGTTTTTCCGCCTCGTCATTTTGTCAAGGTAAGAGTAGATGGGTGAGAGAGAAAGATTCTCTGGAGTTCTGCAGTTTTCACTGATTGATTAACTAGGTCTTGGCTGGATATTCTAGCTGATCTTCTGGGGGAGGGGCCCATAGCCTTGGTTCTCAAATGTCTTAACCCGAGGCGGAATTGCACCACCCTTGCCAGGGGATGGGCCAAGCACGTAGCTCAGGTCCGCTCTTGGGAGTCTTTGTTCCCTGAGCGCTTTCTGTACCGCCCTGGAGGCCGGGAATGAAAATGGCGGCCTCCCAGTCTCTGGCCCAGAGGAGACGAGTGCTGGGCACCGCGATCCTCCACAGGCCCTCAGAGGAAAGCTGTTATCACTCACGTCTCCCTTGTCCGCGGTCCGTGCTCTGTGCTCAGTTAGCCCGTGGTGGAGTGCCTCTATCTGTGGCACGCAGCCCCGTGTGGAGTCCCCAAACCAGCAGATTCCTGCTGCGCGCTCTCGCCCCACTCCTCCTGGAGGAGGAAGAAGGGGGTGTCTCTGGAGCTGCCTTCCGTGCGTTCCCCACTTGACGTATGGCAGCCCTATATGAACTATATGTCTCAGTTCCTATAGTCCAAGGTAAGCCTATGGGGCGTTGCGCGGCTCCTTCTCTGCCGCTGGCTTCTCCGCCCCAATCCCTGGGAGCTCTGCCGCACTCGGGCTCCCCTGGTCCCTCGGTGACCCCACGGGTCCCAAAACCACACTGTTCCCATGAGGGCTGAACCCCCGTTAGCCTCCGGAGTGATGTCCCTCAGCGGAGTGGACTAGAAGTTCCGGATTTTGTGCTCCGTGGCTCTGCGGCTGCTGGGAGCCGGCCTCTCCCCCCGGGGTCTCTCTTCCCATCGCTTTAAATTCACTTTTTCCACACGTCCTACCTTTTCGAAAGTGGTCGATTTTCTGTTCCTACAATTGCTATTCTTATTCTCTTCTCTCTGCTGTTGTGTTTGCCAGCTTTTAGAGTGATTTCCTCCTCTTTAGCTGGACTTCTGATTCCCAGGGCTCTCTGCCTCCTACACCTCCGCCATCTTGCCTCCCTTCCTTAAAATTATTTCTTAAGTAAGTGTTATATGCAACTGATGAATTATTGAACTCTACATCTGAAACCAATGATATACTACATGTTGACTAATTGAATTTAAATAAAAATAAAATAATTATTCTAAAGATACTTAGTGAGGTAAAAGAGGACACAGAGAAAACTAAAGAAAATCAGGAAAATGACATCAACAAAATGAGTGTATTAATGAGGAGATAAAAATTATAAAAATGAACCACGCCAAGATTTTAAAGCAAAAAGATAGAATAGTTGAATTGAAAAGTTCACTAGAGGGGTTCAGTAGCAGATTTGATTAGGCAGGAAAATGAATCAATGAAGAGAGTCACTTGAAATCTTTTGAGAAATCTTTGAGTAAGAAGAGCAAAAGAAAATAATTTTAAGTGAATACAGCCTAAAAGTGAACAAAACTCTCTGTGTTGTTTAGTTCTCTTTGTGTAAGAAGAGCAAAAGAAAAAAAGTTTAAGTGAAAAAAGCCTTAAAAAGCCTATTTAAGAGAGTATGTGCTATGGTAAGTGCTGTGAAATGTGTAAGCCTGACGATTCACAGACATGTACGCCGAGGCAAATAATACATTATATGTTAATAAAAATTTTTTTTAGGGGCACCTGGGTGGCTCAGTCATTAAGCGTCTGCCTTCAGCCCAGGTCATGATCCCAGGGTCCTGGGATCGAGCCCCGCATCAGGCTCTCTGCTCGGCAGGAAGCCTGCTTCTCCTGCTACCATTCCCTCTGCTTGTGTTCCCTTTCTCACTGTGTTTCTCTCTGTCAAATAAATAAAATCTTAAAAAAAAAATTTTTTTTAAAAGCCTATTTAAATTCTACTTTATATATATTACATATATATGTTTAGTTTATATAGTTTATTTAATTTGTTTATATTATATTATATTTGTTTATATTATATTAGTTTATATAAATGACATATAGTATAATATTGGTTTCAGGAGTAGAATTTAGTGATTTACTATTTACATATAACACCAGTGCTCATCACAAGTGCCTTCCATAATATCCATCACCCATTTAGCCCATCCTCCACCCATCAACCCTTGATTTGTTCTCTATTGTTAAGAATCTCTTATGGTTTGCCTCCCTCCTCTTTTTTTTCCTTCCCCTATGTTCATCTATTTGTTTCTTAAATTACACATATGAGTGAAATCATATGGTATTTGTTTTCTCTGACTGACTTACTTCGCTTAGCATAATACACTCTAGTGCCATACATGTTGTTGTAAATGATAATATTTCATTCTTTTTTATGTCTGAATAATATTTCATTGTACATATATATATACAACCTCTTCTTTATCCATTCATCAATTGGTAGGCATTTGGGCTCTTTCCATAATTTGGCTATTATTGATAATTCTGCTATAAACATTGGGGTGCATGTGTTCCTTTGAATCAGTATTTTTGTATCCTTTGGGTAAATATCCAGTAGTGCAATTGCTGGATTATAAGGTAATTCTATTTTTAGCTTTTTGAGGAACCTCCATAGTGTTGTTCAAAGTAGAAACTATTTATTAAACCAATACACATTATCTGAGTCTCAGTGGGGGAATAGAAAAAGAAAGGGGTTGAGAGGTGTTGTTGTTTTTTTTTATTAGCCAAAAACCTTCCATATATTAGGGGAATAAATTGATACTCAAATGCAAAAAAGTAAAGGAACTTCCAACTAGTATACATTCAAAAAGATCTAACCCCAATGTTCATAGCAGCAATGGCCACAATCGTCAACCTGTGGAAAGAACCAAAATGACTTTCAACAGATGAATGGATAAAGAAGATATGGTCCATATATACAATGGAATATTATGCCTCCATTAGAAAGGATGAATATCCAACTTTTGTATCAACATGGATGGGACTGGAGGAGATTATGCAGAGTGAAATAAGTCAAGTGGAGAAAGCCAATTATCTTATGGTCTCACTTACGTGTGGAGCATAAGGAAAAACATGGAGGGTATTGTGAGAAGGAAGGGAAGGGGGAAATCAGAGGGGGCAATGAACCATGAGAGACTGTAGACTCTGAGCAACAAACTGAGGGTCTTGGGTGAGCCTGGTGGTGGGTATTCAGGAGGGCATGTATTGCATGGATCACTGGGTGTGGTGCATAAACAATTAATCTTGTAACGCTGGAAAAATAAACATATTTGGAAAAAAAAAAAGACCTAACTTAGACACATTATAAATAAACTCAAAATTCAAATAAAAAGAGAATTTTGAAAGCAGTAAGGAAAAAGTGACTCATTGCATATAATGGAGCTCCTATAAAATTATCAGTGGAAATCTCATCAGAAGCCTTGAAGGACAGAATGGAGTGGCATGATGTATTCAAAGTGATGAAAGAGGGGTGTCTGAGTGGCTCAGTTGGTTAAGCAACTGCCTTCACCTCAGGTCATGATCCTGGAGTCCCAGGATCGAGTCCCACATCTGGCTCTCTGCTCAACAGGGAGACTGCTTCTCCCTGTGACCTTCCCTACTCACGCATGCTCTCTCTCTCTCTCTCTCTCTGTCTCTCATTCTCTCTTTCTCAAATAAATAAATAAAATATTTTTTAAAAGTGTTGCAAGAAAAAATTGTCAACCAAGAATATTACATCCAGCATATCTTTCAAAAATGAAGGAGAAATTAAGATTTGACCAGATAAATAAAAGCTAAGGAGTACATTACCACTAGAAATGCCCTATAAGAAATGCCAAAGTGAGTCATTCAAGCTGGAAAGGAAAGGAGGTTAGGCAGTAACCTAAAGCCATGTAAAAATATAAAGTGCTTCAGCAAAGTTGTATATATATGGACAAATATAAAAACCTGCAGTATTATAATTTTGGTTCATAACTCCATTTTTAACATAGGACTTAAAATATAAAAGCACAAAAACAATTTAAATCTATATTGATGGGTATGCAATATATAAAGATGTAATTTTTTACATGAATAACATAAAATGGTGGTGGAGCTGTAAAGGAGTAGATTTTTGAATACCACTGAAGTTGTTATTATCAGTTTACAGAGATAGTTATAATTTTAAGATGTATATGTAATCTCTATGGTATGTACAAAAAAAATCTGTAGAATATCCCTAGAGGTAAATAAGGTAATCCAAGCATGTCACTAAAACTATCAATAAAACACAAAGGAAATCAGGTAAGAGAGGAAAGGAAGGACAAAAAAGCTATAAGACATACAAAACACAATTAACAAATGGCCTAAAAGTACATGAAAAGATATTCAACAACACTAAACATCAGGAAAATATAAAGCAAAACCACAATGAGATATCACCTCACACCTGTTAAAATGGCTACTATTAGAAAGACCAAAGATAAAAAAAACACTGATGAGGATATGAAGAAAAGAGAACACTTGTACACTATTGGTTGAAATGTAAATTGGTACAACCACTATGGGGAACAGTATGGAGATTTAGAGTTTCCTCAAAAAACTAAAAATATAACTACCATACAATCCAGCAATCCCACTTGAGTATATATCCAAAGGAAATAGCCCCTATCTCAAAGAAGTATCTGAATTCCCATGTTCACTGCGGCTTTATTTATAGTATCCAAGACATGGGAATCAACCTAAGTGTCCATTGATAGATGAATGGGTAGAAAAAAGGCAGTAGTATATCATTCAGCCTTTTAAAAAAGAAGAAAATTCTATCATTTGTGACAACATGGATGAACCTGAAGGATATCATGCTAAGTGAAATAAACCAGACACATAAAGACAAATACTGACAATGTGGAATTTAAGTTAAAACATTAAATTACAGTAAGAGAGAGTAGAATAGTAATTAGCAGGGCCTGGGGAATGGGAGAAAAGGGAAACTGTTCATTAGAGGGTATACATTTTTACTTAAAGAATGAATAAGGTCTGGAAATCTAATGCATAGCAGGATGACTAAGGTTAATAAGGCTGTATTATATACTTGAAATTAGCTAAGACACTAGATCTCAAGTGTTCTCACCACAAAAAAAGGATAACAACGTGAGATATAAATACGTTAATTAGCTTATCTATGATAACCATTTCACAATGTATACATATATCAAAACATCATGCTGCACAATCTAAATATATACAATTTTAATTTGTCAATCACACCTCAATAAAATTAGAGGAAAAATACAATGGTCCAAAAAGAGCTGGAGCAATTAAAAAAAAAAAGATAAAGTTGGAGGACTCAGTAATTTTTTAATTTTCTAAAAAGCCACAATAATCAAGGCTATATGGTGCTGGCACAGGGATAGACATATAAGCTCAATGGAATACAACTGAATTTATAGTCATGTTCAATGTGTTCAATGGATTTTTGAAACTGTGCCAACACAATTCAATGGAGATGTATAGTCTTTTCAACAAGTGATGCTTATTAAACTGGACATCCATATGCAAAAGAATTAAATTGGACCATTTCCTTATGCCATAAACAAAAACCCCACAAAATATATAAAGAACTTAAATATAATGGCTAAAACTGTAATATTCTGTGAAGAAAATATGAGTATCTTAGTGAACTAGGTTTAGGCACTGATTTCTTAGGTATGACACCAAAACTACAATGGCAAAAGGAAAACATACAAATTGGACTTTACAAAAGTTGAAAACTTTCATGCTTCAAAAGACATTATCAAGAAAGTGAGAATTTGGGGTCCCTGGGTGGCTCACTCAGTTAAGCCTCTGCCTTCAGCTCAGGTCATGATCTCAGGGTCCTGGGATCAAGCCCTGAATAAGGCTCTCTGCTCAGCGGAGAGCCTGCTTCTCCCTCTCCTTCTATCCCTCCCCCTGCTCATGCTCTCTCTCTCTCTCAAATAAAATAAATAAATAAAATCTTTAAATAATAACTAAAGAAAGTGAGAATTTAATCCATAGAATTGCAAAAATATTTGCAAATCATATATCTAAGAATATAGGTATCTGGAATAAAAGTATACATATGTATCTGGAATATGCAAATATTTACAACTCAAAAACAAAGAAACAAATAACTCAATTTAAAAAATGGTCAAAGGAGCTTTGCACAGTGGCAGTATTGTAGCCAATGAGGTTTATCCAAGGTGTGATTATTCCAATTAAAAAATGGTCAAAGGATTTAAATCAACATTTCCAAAATAAAAACAAAACTGTACACATTGCCAACAAGCACATGAAAAAAAATGCTTAATATCATTAATCATTAGAGGCAGTAAGTCAGAACCAAAGTGAAATAATTTCACAGCCATTAGGATGGATATAATAAAAAATGTGGAGAATAACAAGTTTTGGTGAAGATATAGAGAAATTTGAATTCTCATAAAGCATTGATGAAATATAAAATATTTCATCCACTTCAGATAACATTTCAGCAGTTCCTCCAAAAGTAATACATAGTAAATCATAGTAAAACATAGAATTACTATATAAACCAGCAATTCTACTCTAGGTATATATTCAGGAGAACTGAAAACGTTTACCTAACCAAAAACTTGTAACCAAATGTTGTCACAGCAGCATTATTCGTAGTAGCCAAAAAATGGAAACAGTCCAAATGTCCATGAACAAGTGAACACATAAACACATGGCAAATCCATACAATGGAATATTATTTAGCCATTAAAAGGGATGGAGTACTGACATAATGTTACAACATGGATTAATCTTGAAAACATGATATTATATGAATGAAGCCAGTCAGAAAACAGCACACGTTGCATAGTCTATTATTTATGACATGTCCAAAATAAGGAAAGCCATAGGGCAGAAATTATTTAAGTGATTGCCAAAATAAAAAGCCAATCTCAAAATCCCATATACTTTTTAAGAATCTATAGTTAACTCAAAATTTAAAGTTTAATTTAAAAAATTCATTGAAACATATTTCTATTCACTTGAGAATTAAAAGGATAGATTAAAATGTAGATAGCTAGAAAGAAAGACAACTTGACGTAAATTAATTTGACAAAATAGGTTTATACCCTACATTCTAATCAGAATCAAAAACAACAAATTAACTTTAGGTATAGTTAGATAAATGAAGGTGAAACAAGAAAGTGGAGAAATTTGTTTTAGTATTTCTTTGATTTAGGAGATAATAGCTCCTGAAAGAGTCCTCTAAGTTTGTAAAACAAATGATTTTCAGAAACAGTGTGGGTTTGGAGACACTGGATATGAATTTGTATGATAGTGCTCAATGTTTCTCAACTTACTGTGCATACAAACATTGGACTTGAGATGCAGAGCATTCTACATGCTTTCTGAGCATTTTATACTCTCTGGTTTGCCCCTCTGATTATTGCTATTATATATTTAGACCAGTATTCAATAGCTTCCATATGCTTTATTTGGTTCTACAACTCAGGTGACATAAAATTTGCATGAACAATTAATCTTGTAACACTGAAAAAATAAAATAAAAGTATTTGGGGAAAAAATATAAATAAATAAATAAATAAATAAATAAATAAATAAATAAATAAAATTTTAATTTATCTTATTTTTTAAATCATCATATATTAAAACTGATTTTCCCTTGGTCCTACAAATTTTAACAAATGAAGTCACTGATGTAACCACTGTCACAATCAGTTCCACCATTCCCAAACTCCCTTTTGCTATCTCTTCTATCTCTTTATAGCAGGATTTCTCATCCTTGGCACTATTGACATATTAGGCTGGAAAATTCTTTGTTGTGGGAGGCTGTTGTATGCATTATAGGATGTTTAGAAGCATCCTTGCCTTTGCCCAAAAGGTGTCAATTAGCAGCCTCCCTTAAGTTGTTACAACCAAAGTTGTCTGGGATCATTGCCAAATATTTCCATGAGAGGAGACAAAATCTTCCTTAGTTACAAACCACTGTTTTATAGTCACACCCTCAACCCAGCCCTTGCCCTGGCAATGATCACTATGTGTCCTGCATCACTATACTTTTATCTTTTGAGGAATATCATATAAACAAAACAATACATTATGTAACTCCTTCAGACTGGCTTCTTTGATTAAGTATGCTTTTGAGATTCACCCAAGTTATTACATACATCAATAGTTCACTTTTTATTGCTGGAGTATGTTCTTTTTTAAAGACTTATTTGTTTATTTAAGAAGGAGGGGAGGAGGAGAGGGGGAGGGAGAGGAAGAGGGAAAGAATCCCAAACATACTCCGTGCTAAGCATGAAGCCTGTAAGGGGCTCAATCTCATGACCCTGAGGTCATGACCAGAGCTGAAACCAGGAGTCAGAAACCAGGAGTCAGACGCTTAACTGATTGAGCCACCCAGGCACCCCAATTACTGAAGTATGTTCTATTTTTTTACTACACCCGAGATTTTTTAAAATCCATTTACCTGTTGAAGGACATTTGACTGGTTTGCAGAGTTTCAAGATTTTGAATGGAATAGGTAGAAACATTCATGTACAGGTTTCCATTTAATCATAAATTAATTTGTCAAGAATAAATACCCAGAGGAGTGATTGCTGAGTTATACAGAAAATGTATGTTTAACTTTATAAAGAAACTTCCAGACCATTTTCCTGGTTGTTTTTATTATTTTGCATTCCCATCAACAATGTATGAGATTCCCTGTTACTCCAATTTTCTCTAGCATTTGATTTTTTTCATTTACTTTTCTAAAACTTTTTAGTTTGAAATAATTATAGATTCATATGAAGTTACAAAAAAATGGTAGACAGTTACTGGGTACCCCACACCCAATTTCTCCCAATGGTGACATATTACACACCTATAATACAATATCAAAACCAGGAAATTGGTACTGGAACAATGCATATACAGTAGTTTCTCCCTTATCTGTGAGGAATATGTCCCAAGACCCCCAGCAGATGCAAGAAGCCATGGATAGTACTGAATACTGTATATACTACCTATATTAAATGATAAAATTTAATTTAGGAATTGGACACAGTAAGAGATTAACAATAATAACTAACAATAGAATAATTATAACAATATATTATAATAAAAGTTATATGAATATGTAATTTCTAATTATATTGTACTCATTCTTTCTCTTGTTATGATGTGAGATGGTGAAATGCCTACATGATGAGATGAAGTGAGGTGACTGACATAGGCATTGTGACCTAGCGTTAGACTACTATTGACCTTCTGACGATTCCTCCGAAGGATCATCACTTTTCAGACCACAATTGACTACAGGTATCTGAAACCCACCAGATTATCTCAGACCCACCCAGATTATCTAAAATAATCTCTCTTACGGAAGTTTAACTGATTGTAGACTTTAATCACAACTACAAAATATCTTCACAGTGAAACATAGATTAGTATTTGATTGAATAACTGAGTACTAAAACCTAGCAATCTGACACATAAAACTGACCATCACACTATACCTCTTTTTTTGTTTAAGCTAATATATACAGTAGTTTTTGAGTTTTCCAATTCTATATTGCTAGGATATGAAAATAAGATTGATTTTTGTGTGCTGACTTTGTAACTTACGACCTTGATGCCCTCATGTATTCATTATAGGAGTTTAATTACTTTATATTTTTGAAGAATTAATAGACATTTTTTACACAGAACAGGGACAATTTTGTTTTCTCCTTTACAATCTATATGCTTTTCATTTATTTTATTGCCTTAGTGCACTGGCTCAGGATTTAAGATATGGTGCAAAGGAGTGGTAAGAATGGATATCTTTGCCTTATACCAGACCTTAATGAGAAAGCATTAAGTGTTTCATCATTAAGTATGGTGCTAGCTGCAGATTCTTTGCAGTTATTCTCTACCAAGTTAAAGAAGTTCTATCATTTGGTGAGAGTTCTTTTTAAGTGTTTATTTAAATTCCAGGGGTGCCTGGGTGGTTCAGTCATTAAACATCTGCCTTCAGCTCGGGTCATGATCCCAGGACTCTGGGATCAAGCCCTTCATCAGGCTCCTGATCGGTGGGAGGCCTTCTTCTCCCTCTCCCTTTTCCACTACCCCTGCTTGTGTTCCCTCTCTAGCTATCTTTCTCTCTGTCAAATAAATAATTAAAATCTTAAAAATAAATAAATTCTAGTGTAGTGGGGTGCCTAGGTGGCTCAGTTGGTTAAGCATCTGACTCTTCATTTTGGCTCTGGTTTTGAACTCAGGGTTGTGAAACTAATTTTTAAGATAAAATTAATTTTATTAATTTTTTCAAAGAATCAGTTCATGGTTTTGTTTATCTGGTTTTTTTTTTTTTTTAGTTTCTTTGTCATTTATTTCTGCTCTGATCTTTATTTCCTTTGTTCTGCTGGCTTTATGCTTCATTTGCTGTTCTTTTTCTAGATCCTTTTGATGTAAGGTTCGGTTGTTTATTGAGGTTTTTCTTGCGTTTTAAGGTAAACCTGTATTGCCATATAATTCTCTCTTAGGACTGCTAAGTCCCAAAAGTTTGCTACATCCCAAAAGTTTTGGACCATTGTGTTTTCATTTTCATTTGTTTCTGTGTATTTTTTATTTCTTCCATGATTTCCTTGGTTGGCACACTCATTGTTTAGTAGCATGTTGTTTAACCTCCATGTATTTGTGGTCTTCCAAATTTTTACTTTTGGTTGACTTCTACTTTCATAGCGTTGTGGGTCAGAAAAGGTGTATGGATATTTTCAGACCAAAATACTTTGAAAGTTGAACTCAGTCACTCATTCTACGAGGCCAGCATTACCTTGGTCTCAAAGCCAGACAAAGACTTCACCAAAAAAGAGAGTTACAGACCGATATACATGTATATCTGTATACAATACAGACCTGATGAACATGGATGCAAAAGTTCTCATGAAGATACTAGCCAATACGATCCAGCAGAACATTGAAAGGATAATTCACCATGACCAAGTGGGATTTATTCCTGGGCTGCAAGGGTGGTTCAACATTCCCAAATCCATTGATGTGATATACTACATTAATAAAAGAAAAAACAAGAACAATATGACCCTCTCAATAGATGCACAAAAAGCATTTGACAAAATACAGCATCCTTTCTTGACTGGATAGAGGGAACATACCTCAATATCATAAAAGCCACCTATGAAAATCCCACAGCAAATACCATTCTCAATGGGCAAAAGTAGAGAGCTTTTCCCCAAAGGTCAGGAACACAGCAGGATGTTCACTATCACCACTGTTGTTCTACATAGTACTAGAAGTCCTAGCCTCAGCAATCAGAAAACAAAAAGAAATAAAAGGCATTCAAATAGGCAACAAAGAAGTCAAAGCTTCACTCTCTGTAGATGATGTGATACTCAATGTGGAAAACCCAAAAGGCTCCACTCCAAAATTGCTAAAATTCACACAGGAATTCAGCAAAAAGGCAGGATATAAAAATCAATGCACAGAAATCATTTCTATACACTAAAAATGAGACAGAAGAAAGATAAATTAAGATGTCAATCCCATTAACAATAGCACCAAAAGCCATAAGATACCTAGGAATAAATGGGCAGAAAACGTGAACAGACACTTCTCCAAAAAAGACATACAAATGGCTAACAGACACATGAAAAAATGCTCAACATCACTAGCCATCAGGGAACTATAAATCAAAACCACAATGAGATATCACCTTACACCAGTTAGAATGGCAAAAAATAACAAAACAGGAAACAAAAGAAGTTGGCGAGGATGTGGAGAAAGGGGAACTCTCTTACACCGTTGGTGGGAATGCAAGCTGGTACAGCCACTCTGGAAAACAGTACGGAGGTTCCTCAAGATGTTAAGAATAGAGCTCCTCTATGACCCAGCAATTGCACTACTACGTATTTACCCCAAAGATACAGATGTAATGAAAAGAAGGGGTATATGCACCCCAATGTTTATAGTAGCAATGTCCACAATCACCAAACTGTGGAAGGAGCTTCAATAGATGACTAGACAGCTTCTGGGGCGAAGATGGTGGAGAGGTAGGAGATCCTGTTGCAACCTGTCCCCAAAAGTGAGCTGGATATCTGCCAGACCACGCTGAACACCCATAAAATCAGCCTGAGGAGCAAGATTTTTCACTTCTGGATCTCTACGGGAGCAGAAGACAGCAGCAGAGAGGTAAAACAAAGCGGGAACACTCGAAATGATATCAGAGGATAAACAAAAGGGGGAGGGAGCCACCAGAAGTGGCCCAAGGACAGTAATACCCCAAAGGAAAGCGCCTGGTGACAGCAGAGTGGTAATAACTTATAGCCCAGTTAAAAACAATTAAAAAGAGCATAAGGTTCTGAGGAGCAGCTAGTGGAAGGGGGTGGTCGTGGGCACAGGCCTGGGCCCACGCTCCCAGGAAGGACACCACTCGTCTCAAAGAGAGACTAGTGAGGGGGATCCATGACCTGCAGCTTTCTGCTCCCTGCACAATTTTGTGGGCGGGGTGCACGCGCTCCTGAAAGCACCTTAGAGAGACTGCTGTGGTCCCGGTGCCAACAGCTTTTCTCCGTGTATAGTGCTTTCTAGACGGTGCACCCACAAAGGGAAGAACTGGCGACTGGTGCAGTAATCTTGGCAAGAATCTGACCACACCCTGCCAGAGCCTGGAGCCCCAAGAGCGGGGGAGCCCACAGAGTCACGTGTGGATTCACCAAACTGCTGAGTGCCCGCCACCTGCGACAGGATGCACTGGGAGATATGGGGAGGGGAGTGTCCCTTCTGGACAACCCAGAGGGGAGCAGACTGAGGCTTCTCTGTGTCTTCTCTGTGAAGGAGAGGTCTGGGGATGTACAGGCAGATTCCTCGCTTAGACTCTCTGAAAAGGAGAAAAAGCTACAAAAGGACAAAAGCCATCAGAGAGATAAAGACTGAGAAACCGGTTTCCAAAGAGCTCGGCCCCTTTATTGCTGGGCAGGGTGACTCAACTCAAGCAAGATTGACTGGAAAACAATGCACCAGACCCCTCCCCCAGAAGACAAGTCAAAAAAACAAAAGGACTATAACCACAGGGTCCGCATAAGACTTTAAATCCCCAACATCAGGGGAAATCAATATATTAAGCACCTGATAATACCCTTAAACCTATATATTTCATAGATACAAGTTTTTTTTTCTTTTCTATTCTCTCTCTTTTTTTTATTCACTTGTTTTCACATTTCTTGGTTTGATTTTGGTTTTTGTTTTTATTTTCTTTAAAATACTTAACATTACAACTAGAGGCTTAATACAACGATAAACCCAGGAAGACCTGAAATAACCTTCCTCGCACATGAGGAGTTATAACCACCCTCCCATCTTATCCTTCTGTCAGTGTTTCTAACTATTTGCTTTAGTTCTGGTATTATAGAAAATCTCAATCCTGGGGTTCATTCTGACTAGGTCTTTTATTTCTTGTCATCTATTTTTGTCGGTCTATATGTTTGTTCGCGTTAGTCTACATACTTCATAAATTTTATTGTTGGGGCCCGTTCTGGCTGGGATCTCCTCTTTTTCTGTTTCTCTCTATCTTTTTT
>JAQQSY010002421.1:0-13688 GCA_028646535.1 Procyon lotor
GCTTTTAGAGTGATTTCCTCCTCTTTAGCTGGACTTCTGATTCCCAGGGCTCTCTGTGCCTCCTACACCTCCGCCATCTTGCCCTCCAACCGCTCCTCCAATGCAATCTTTATCAAAATACCATTGATATTTTTCACAGACCTGGAAAAAATAGTCCTAAAATTTGTATGGAACCAGGAAAGACTCCAAATTGCCAGGGGAAGGTCAAAAAAGAAATCAAAGCTAGAGGCATCAGGATCCTTGACTTCAAGCTATATTACAAAGCTGTGATCATCAATTCGACATGCTACTGGCACAAAAATAGACACATAGACCAAGGGAATAGAATAGAGAGTCCAGAAATGGACTCACAACTCAATGGTCAACTAATATTTGACAAAGCAGGAAATAATATCCAATGGTAAAAATAGAGTTTCTTCAATAAATTGTGCTGGGAAAATTGGAGAGCTACATGCAGAAGACTGAAACTGGACTATTCTCTTACACCATACTCAAACACAAACTCAAAATAGATGAAAGACCTCAATGTGATACTGGAATCCATCAAAATCCTAGAGAAGAACATAGGCAGTGACTTTTTTGACTTTGGCCACAGCAACTTTTTTCAAGACATGTCTCTAAAGACAAAAGAAACAAAAGCAAAAATGAACTTTTGGCAGTTTATCAAGATAAAAAGCTTTTGTATGGCAAAGGAAACAGTCAACAAAACAAAGAGGCAAACCATGGAATGGAAGAAGATATTTGCAAATGACATTACAGATAAAGTGCTAATATCCACTATTTATAAAGAACTTTTCAAACCCAAGACCCAAAAAATAATCCAGTCAAGAAATGGTCAGAATACATGAACGGACACTTCGCCAATGAAGATGTACAAATCACTAACAGACACATGAAAAAATGTTCAATATCAGTAGCCATCAGGGAAACATAAACCAAAACCACAATGGCAAAAATGAATAAGACAGATATCAAAAATGTTGGCGAGGATGTGGAGAAAGGGTAACCCTCCTACACTGTTGTTTTGGGAATGCAAGCTGGTACAGCCACTCTGGAAAACAGTATGGAGTTTCCTCAAGATATTAAAAATAGAGCTACTCTATGATCCAGGAATTGCACTACTAGGTATTATCCCAAGATACAGATGTAGTGAAAAGAAGGGGCATTTGCACACCAGTATTTTTTTGCACCCCAGTATTAATAGCACCAGTGTTCACTACAGCCAAACTGTGAAAGGAGTCAAATTGTCCTTAAATAGCTGAATGTTTAAAGAAGATGTGGTTCATATATACAGTGGAATATTCCTCAGCCACCAGAAAGGATGAATACCTACGATTTGCATTGACATGGATGGAACTGGAAGGGATTATGTTAAATGAAATATGTTAAACAGAGAAAGACAATTATTATGTGGTTTCACTCCTTTGTGAAACATAAGTATAGCATGGAGCACCATAGGGGAAGGGAGAGAAAACTGAATGGGAAGAAATTATAGATGGAAACAAAGCGTGAGAGACTCTGGACTCCAGGAAGCAAACTGAGCGTTACAAAAGAGAAGGGCTGGGAGATGGAGTATCTGTAGGTAACAGGTATTAAGGAGTGCACATATGGTTATGAGCATGGGGTGTTACAAGCTACATATGAATTGTTGAACACTACGTCACAAAATAGCATCAGCATCAGCACTATATGTTGGCTAATTGAACATAATTAAAAAAAGACAGAGTAATCATTATTCTCGTTTGAGATAAGAATTCTAATCCTAGTTTTTTTTTTTTTTTTAATTTCAAGACTAGTACTTTATTCATGCGAACGCATAATGGGCAAAGAAGAGACAATCTCCAAGAGGAAAAGTATTAAAGTAATCACCAAACTCAGGTCAAGTTGCTCCTCTATCAGCAGTGAAGTTAGGTAAGAACAAATTATCTTTCAATTTACCAGGCAAGGATTGAAACGAAAAACCAAAATAAAACAAAAAAAAGTTGGCAAAAGTCAGCCACTAGATGGTGCCATTGCCCCTCTCTGTTTGTGTGGTAATGCTCTTTAGGCCCAGCTTGCCTAAAGAAAGAGGTCCAGAAGAGAGGTTTCCAAATTTTTGAGGACATAAATCATCTTCATCTGCTTCCCATGAAATTCAGATCATGAAGACAATTTTCCTTTATGCAAATAGGAATCTGAGCTTTATGGATGTAGATAACTTGATATGTTATCTTTGTAAGTGTCTTGGAAGGTTTTTTTTTTTTAAACTTAATAGCAAATATGTAAAAATGAATAAATGAAACCCAGGAGAGAAAAACAATAGCTCACGTTGTCTTTCTTTGTATAGCTTTAATTTCCTTTTTGAGGCAGAAAAGATCAGTCTGTGAATAATCAGCTTTGCCCAGTTCTATCAGGAGAGTTAGTGTTCGAACTTTGATATAGGATATCATCTCTTTAATCTCATTCCCTAACCACCACCGCCATAACCAATTCTATGTTCTCATCTGGCAACCTTAGTGGACATGGGAATAAAACAGAGGACAATACAGAGTTTTCTGTTCATACTGAAAACTTAATAATTACTTGTTGAACAAATGAAGAAATGAATGAATGACTGAAATCTCTGTGTAAATACTTTCAACAGTAACAAGGTGATCATTACCTTTCTCAATTTCCAACCTGCCATGGTCTTGAGCCATCCCACATATATATGGTTCGATAATGATCATGTAGAAGATCAAAATAAGTGATTTTTAAGTTTGTCCTTCTCAATCCAGTGGTCATAGTGTCCCTACACTCATAAGATGCTTCATTAATACCTGATGAGTGAGTATGTAGAAACTGGTTCTAATTAGGAGTAATAGATGAAACTGAGCCATTGAAGATAGAGTATGCAACAATATAAGGGTGAGATTGATGATAAAATCTGCTCATGTGTGTAATCATCTCCCATCAGGGGTAGTGATTCTCCCCAACCTTTATTTAACTTAGAAAAAGAAAGTTAGGCCTCAAGGCCTTCCAGGGTCAAGGAAAGCACAGCACAGATACCTGAATGGGTTTTCCACATTTAGGTTGATTGACTGTTGAGAAAAGAAAGAACAGCTTGTACTATTCTGGGTAGTACAAGCACTGTAATTTGTGACAGCTATAGGTCATGTATCTATTTTTCTGTCTGACAAGGACAAAGAACAGCTGGTGACTGGTACAAACCCAGACTGGCTTGTTCAGGCTGTTAACTATGGAGATAGAGCCTCGGCTTTCAGTCCAAGCAATAAAAGAAGTGGGGTATATGGTTAATGCTTGCATGTCTGCACAAATTTAACTGGAGCTAACAAATATCTGGCTACAGGTGGGAAAATGAAGCTTAATGATTCTAAGAACTCTGTCCTTAATTTCCTGAGTATGAAAAGAAAGTAGATTTTTACATCTTTTTCTTTTCCTTCTCCACTCCTGCTGTGGCCACCTTCAATTCAATTAAATCTAACAAATATCAATGGAGCCCTTATTAAATCCCTGACACTGTGCTAGGCACTGAGGAAGTGAGGTGAACATGGCATGCTACCTGTGCCTCCAGGATTATTTAAGTACTGAAGGCCGACAATTGCAACAACATGGGTGGAACTAGATTGTGCTATGTTAAGTGAAATAAATCAGTCAGAGAAAGACAAATAGCATATGATTTCATACATATGTGGAATTTAAGAAATAAAACAGATGAATATAGGGGAAGGGAAGGGAAAATAAAATGAGACAAAAACAGAGAAGGAGGCAAACCATAAGAGACTTGTAAATGTACAGAACAAAGTAAGGGTTGCTGGAGGGGATTTGAGTGGGGGGATGGGCTAAATGAGTGATGGACATTAAGGAGAGCACTTGTTGGAATGAGCACTGGGTGTTGTATATAAGTGATGAGCCACTAAATTCTTGTTAAACCAATAATACACTATATGTTAATTAACTTGGTTCTAAATAAAAAATAAATTAAAAAAGGCTATCTTTAAAAGCAAGCAAAAATACTGAAGACAGACAAATAATCAAATAGAATGGTAATAGCGACAATAGGTCTATGCACAAAACCTACAAGATGAGGTACAGATGAGGGGGAACGTTCTCTATTGCTCTAGAATAAGGAGAATTATATAAAACTTCTTAGTGGAAATGAGAACACTATACTAAAGAATGCAGTAGGTCTCCAGCATGTTTCCCTGCCTGTAAATACACCAAGAAAAAGCAAATAGAAGGATTGTCTCATCTACATAGGTATGGATACTTTCCTGCATGTTGCCTCTTCCACTCCATGCCAGGGGATAAGCCTCCTTAGCTCTGACTGCTTTGCAGCCATTCTACTAATGTTGCTAGAAGGTGTCTTTGCCCAACTTCATTTTATTTCGTTATTTTTTTCCTACAAAACAGTCTGTGAATTTTCACTTTATTTCCTTTTGACACACACACAAAAGATCCTAGAAAATGTACTTAGCTAGAATGTTTTGTCTTCTGTAAGCCAAAAGTACTGATGTTTTCCTTTAGAATTGTCAAAGACCCAAGTAGTTATGCCAGAGGTTAATGCATGTAATTAAGTTAGAAATTTAGGTAGTCCAAAACACAGAATTTCCTGCCTACTTTTAGTTTTCTTTACATGCTCATTAATTCTGTCCTCATTTTCCCCAGTCCCTTTTTTTTAAGATTTTATTTACTTATTTGAGAGAGAGCATGAGAGAGAGAGGATAAGCAAGCAGAGGGGGAGGGAGAAGCAGGTTCTCCACTGACCAGGGAAACTGATGAGGGGTTCAATCCCAGGACCCTGAAATCATGACCTGAGCTGAAGACAGATGCTTAACTGACTGAGCCACTCACATGCCCTCCACTTGGTTCCTTCTTAATGACACCTTCCACCAACCCTCATTTCACACACCTGTTTCTTGCTTGCCTGTTACACTTCAACAAATAAGGATGCTCTTATAGACTGTCATATGACAATAGAACAACAATTTTGTAATTAATTTAATGTCCTTTATTCAAGGGAACACAATCCATGGATTGGGGCAGTACAGTACCTCAGAAACAGTGGAGCACTCTTCCCAAGGAATTTAGGCAAGATCAAGTTCTACAGAGTATTTGAAGAAAACCACTTGGAAATAAGACATGATTGGCTAAGAGATCAGGGATTTTCTGTTAGGGCTAGAGGTCCATTTTTCCAGGGTAATGAGTTTGCTAAAGCTGAGTTGGAAGATTGAGATTAGTGCATTTTAGTTTTCCTTGACAATGAAACATTTCCCCTGAGTTCAGGTTGACTTGGGTTTGATTTGTGATAAGGGCCATCAGTCAACAACAACCTTCAATCTATGGGTCCTGATATGTAAACACTAACAACATTGTGACACTTCTTTAGACCAAAATAAAATAAAACAAAATAACAAAGAGGAAAGAAGAAAGTCATAATGCTCTATTGCTATAGGAGTAGTGCTGTAATTTACTTTTGGGCACAGATACAAGATGAATGATATGAGGATGGAAAACAAGCCTGTGTGTCTGGAAAATCTCATATTCATGGAATAAATCCACATATTTCAGTGAAAAAAGTGAGTAATATAAAAAATATTGAGCTTGGTGTTGGGTATTGAGGAAGTCTCATATTGCATGGAGCACTGGGTGTGGTGCAAGAACAATGAATCTTGGAACACCAAAAAAATAAAATTAAATTAATTTTTTAAAAACTGGAAATCTGCTCAAGATCTTGCTCTGCACAGGAAAGGGAGAGTCATTATTGACCACCAGTAGTGAATAAAAAAATATAAAATCTTTTCAAATTGAGAGAATCTGTGAAGCTTATTATAAAAATTGAAGTTTTCCTCTGGGCAATAAGGAGACATTGAATTATTTTAAGATAGAGGGTGGTTTGATCATATTCATATTTCATAGATCACTTGTCACAATAGGGAGAATGGATTGTAGGTAAGTTTCTCTGTGTGTATGTGTGCATACAGTGGGAGGAGGGGTTTAGAAATCAAGACAGAAGGAGGCAGACCAGTTGGAAGGCAGAGTAGTGTCAAGGGAAATAGAGACAAGTGGATTTTGAAATGTGATACGAAGAGGTATTTGAAGTTAACTGGATATTAAGAGTTTGTGTAGGAGGAAGAAGATATCAGAATAATGTCCATATTTCCAGCTTGAACAACTGAATGAATGCCAGTACCGCTCACCTAAATGAAGAGCATGGGGAATAGTATGACTAAGGACAAAATAATAATTTTAGATATAATCTTATGAAATTGCGGTATTTGTGGGAAAATCAAATGAAAGACAATGTTAAGTAATTGTATATAGTAACCTGGACTTCAAGAGACAATGGTATTTGGGGGTGAAAGATAAAGATCTTTGGGTCATTAGCATATATAATATAAAGCAATGGAGAAGAATAACCATGAAGAATGAGAAAGTAAGTGGGACTAAACAGAACTTTAACACCAATATTGAAGGGATAGACAATGATAAAAAAGCTGAAAAGAAAACTCTAACAAGGGGTATGAGAGAGTTAGGAAGAGCATTAGGAAATGTGCTGTTCCCAAGAGAAGAGTTAGTTTCAAGAGAGGGATGGAGTGGTCGACACTTTCTCTATATATCATCTGTATCTAAAAGTGACTGTAGATGAAAAAAAAATTATGGTGACCTTGAAAATTATAATCTCAATGACACTGAAGAAGCTGGGGCCAAATTACAGAAGGTTAAAGAGTGACTAGAAGATGAAGATAAGCGATAGCCGTAGAAAATCACAAAAAATTGTAGCTGGAGGGTTATTACTTTGGAGAGTAATAACCTCCAAATAATAACCTCCAATAATAACCTCATTATTCTTTTTTTTTAAAAAATTCAATTAGTGGAGAGAGGGGAACCCTCTTACATTGTTGGTGGGATTGCAAGCTGGTGCAGCCACTTTGGAAAACAGTGTGGAGATTCCTCAAGAAATTAAAAATAGAGCTACCCTATGACCCTGCCATCACACTACTGGGTATTTACCCCAAAGGAGCAGATGTAGTAAAAAGAAGGGCCACATGTACCCCAATGTTCATAGCAGCAATGACCACCATCACCAAACTGTTGAAAGAACCAAAATGCCCTTCAACAGATGAATGGATAAAGAAGATATGGTATATATATACAATGGAATATTATACCTCTATCAGAAAGGACGAATATCCAACTTTTGTATCAACATGGATGGGACTGGAAGAGATTATGCAGAGTGAAATAAGTCAAGCAGTGAAAGCCAATTACCTTTTGGTTTCACTTACGTGCTGAGCATAACAAAAAACATGGAGGACATTGTGAGAAGGAAGGGAAGGGTGAATTTGGGGAAATCAGAGGGGGTGATGAACCATGAGAGACTGTGGACTCAGAGCAACAAACTGAGGGTTTTGGAAGGGGGGTTGGAGGGTCAGGCGAGCCTGGTGGTGGGTATTGAGGAGGGCACGTATTGCACAGACCACTGGGTGTGGTGCATGAACAATTAATCTTGTAACACTGAAAAAATAAAACAAACATATTTGGGGAAAAAATGTGCATAAATTCTCCAATAAAAAAATAAGAAATTAAAAAAAATTCAATTAGCCAATATATAGTACACAATAAATTTCAGATGCAGTGCGCAGTGATTCATCAGTTTCATATAACACCAGTACTCATCACATCATGTGCCTACCTCGATGCCCATCACCCAGTTACCCCATCCCCCACCCACTTCTCTTTCAGCAACTGTTTGTTTCCCAGAGTTTAGAGTCTCTTATGGTTTCTCTCCCTCTCTAATTTTCCCATTCAGTTTTCCCTCCCTTCCCTTATGATCCTTTGCACTATTTCTTTTTTTTTTTTTAAGATTTTATTTCTTTATCTGACAGTGAGAGAGAGATCACAAGTAGGCAGAGAGGCAGGCAGAGAGAGAGAGGGGGGGAAGCAGGCTCCCCACTGAGCAGAGAGCCCGATGTGGGGCTCGATCCCAGGACCCTGTGATCATGACCTAAGCTGAAGGCAGAGGCTTTAACCCACTGAGCCACCCAGGTGCCCCCTATTTCTTATGTTCCAATATGAGTGAAACCATATGGTAATTGTCTGTCCTGATTAACTTATTCACTTAGCATAAGTGCCATCCATGTTGATGTAAATGGTAGGTATTCATCCATTCTAATGGGTGAGTAATATTCCATTGTATATATAAATCACATCTTTATTTTTTTTAAAAGATTTTGTTTATTTTTTTGACAGAGAGAGAGAGAGAGATCACAAGTAGGCAGAGAGGCAGGCAGAGACAGAGGGGGAAGCAGGATCCCTGCTGAGCAGAAAGCCTGATGCAGGGCTTGATCCAAGGACCCTGAGATCATGACCCAAGCTGAAGGCAGAGGCTTAACCCACTGAGCCACCCAGGTGCCCCAAATCACATCTTTATCCATTCATCTGTCAAAGGACATTTTGAGTCCTTCCATAGTTTGGCTATTGTGAACATTGTTGCTTGCTATGAACATTGAGGTGCAGGTGTTCTTTTGTTTCAATACATCTGTATGCTGGGTGTACCTCTATTTTTCAAATTTAATTTTATTTTTATAAATAAATTTAATTTAATTTAATTTAATTTTTATTTTTTCAGTATTCCAAGATTCATTGTTTAAGTACCATATACAGTGCTCCATGCTATTTTTAACTTCTTGAGAAACCTCCATACTGTTTTCCAGAGTGCCTGTACTAGCTTACATTCTCACAAACAGTGTAAGAGAGTTAGGTCATTATTCTTAAGATAAGAGACATTTAAGCATATATAAATGCTAATGAACCACAAGTTGAAGACTAGGAGGACCCTGTGCCCACAACATCCCACATTTTCAGTTAGATATCATCCACTTCCAAATAAATAAGCCAGAGAATGACTTGAAGACTGGCAGAACAAACTTCATAACTATATATATAAAGAAGAAGATTCATCTGTACAGTTAGGAAAGTCAGAATTTCTAGGGAAGCTGCCTGCAGGAGGGAGGGAGCTGTGCACAAATAGGGAGATCACAAAGCAGGGAGTTTACATGGGAAGACTAATTCCCATAAAGTCTGGCTTTAAAAACCGGACGATATGAATTCTGTGAGTTTGTAAAACCAGAGAGACTTGTCTGGAGCTTTAAAAATCCGCTGACTCAGTAGCAGTTGAGCCTGAATGGTAAAGTTACAGCCCTTAAAGAGACATCAGTCTGTATGGAGAGGCAACACAAAACTGACAGTTTACCTAATGCGAAGGCAAACAGAGGACAAATCTGTTCATACTAATTTTGGAGCATGTTGGACCCACTCTGAAAATGAGGGAAGTGGCAAGCACCATTTTTGTCCTCTAGCCCCTGGCATAAACACAGCTCTACCTACAGAAGGGGAAACTGCAGACAAGATCTACCTAATTTTCTACCAGTGTGTCACACCCATGACTTACCCTGAGGACTTGCCCACTCCAAGCTTGATAGCCTTGGCCCTGGGCTGAAAACAAATTTTGTTACAAGTCCACCACTGCCATGCCATGCCATGGCACCAGGAGCACAGCTGCCTCTCCACTCTATGTCCAGCCATGACACAGTGCCCAGATATTGCACTGCACCCAGCCACAAACCCATAGTCACCCTCACATTCCGTGCCCAGGTGCACTTCACCATTTCTGCTTACTGTACTTACCCTCACACCTCTAGCCACTCTTGTGTGCAGCCATCAGCCACTGCAGCACATCAGGTGATCTGGCATAGGTTTAGTGCCCCAGTGCAAATTTTGCTAACACCACTACCCTGTACCCAAGTTCCACAAAAGGCATGCCTCCTCAGAACTGGCATAACTTGGTCTCACTAATACCACAGAGAGAAAACAACCTAAAATAGGAAGAAAGTCAGTGCAAACAACAGCACTGAAAGGTAAAGTAACTCAGACACAATAGTAGAACATATGAAACACACATAGGACACTCTTCTGAAGTGCTAAGTTGAAGTGGAGAGAAAACAACACAGTGCAGGGCACTTCAGGACCTCTTCTTCATAAGATCACTACTTTCAAGAGTAGAATACATAGCTGACTTTCCTAGCACACAGAAACATATAGAGAAGAAACCAAGAGAAAGAGATAAGAAAATTTGTCTCAAATGTGAGAACAAGACCACAGCCAGAAATCTAATCAAAACAGATATAAGTAACATGCTAGATAGAGAATTAAAACCAATGATCATAAGGATACTCATTAAACTTGAAAATAAAAGATGGAAGATAAGAGGGAGAGACCCTTAACAGGGATAAGGAACAACCTACCAGAGGTAATGAGAAAAATGAGAAACATGCTTGATGGAATGAAGAGCAAAATGGAAGAAGTAGAGGAATGACTTAATGGCCTAGAAGACAAGTAATGGATAGTAATCAAGCTAAACAAAAGAAAG
Organism: Procyon lotor; assembly: GCA_028646535.1. Lineage (NCBI taxonomy): Eukaryota > Metazoa > Chordata > Mammalia > Carnivora > Procyonidae > Procyon > Procyon lotor. Next base: position 10,412 of record JAQQSY010002421.1, read on the forward strand.
AGAAAAAAATTATGCAGAACAAGAATAGAATTATGGGAGAAAAGAGGCAAGATGGAGGAGGTGTAGGAGACATAGAGAGCACTGGGTCCCAGAAGTCCAGCTAGAAAGGCAAAAAAACATTCTAAAAGCCAGCAAGCACAACAGGAGAGAGAAGAGAATAAGAACAGCACTTCTAGGAACAGAAAATCGACCACTTTCCAAAGAATAGAACATGTGGAAAAAGTGAATCCAAAGCGCCAGGAAGAGAGACCCTGGGGGGAGGCTCCCAGAAGCCACAGAGCTACAGAGAACAAAATCTGGAACTTTTAGTCTGCTCCACTGAGGGACATCACTCTGGAGGCTGAGAGGGGTTCAGCCCTCATGGGAACAGTGTGATTTCAGGACCCGTGGGGTCACTGAGGGACCAGGGGAGCCCGAGTGCAGCAGAGCTCCCAGGTATTGGGGCGGAGAAGCTGGAGGCAAAGAAGGAGCCACGCGATGCTGTACCCGTTTAGGCTTACCTTGGACAATATGAACTGAGACATATAGTTCATATAGGGCTGCTGTACTTGAAGCGGGGACCCCACGGGAGGCAGCTCCAGGGACATCCCCTCCTTCCTCCTTTGGAGGGAGTGGTGCCTGAGCATGCAGCAGGAATCTGCTGGGTTTGGGGACTCCAGACGGGCCGCACGTGCCACAGATAGAGGTGCTCCACCACGGGCTAGTTGAGCACAGAGTACGGGCCACAGACAAGGGAGACAGGAGTGACTGACCACTTTCCTCTGAGGGTGTGTGGAGGAGTGTGGCGCCCAGCACTTGGCTTCTCTGGGCCGGAGACTGGGAGGCTGCCATTTTCATTCCCCACCTCCAGAGTGGTACGGAAAGCGCTCAGAGAACAAAGACTCCTGAGAGCAGGAACCTGAGCAAAGTGCTTGGCCAATCCCCTGGCAAGGACGGTGTAATTCCGCCTCAGGCAAAGACATTTGAGAACCACGGCAACGGGCCCCTCCCCCAGAAGATCAGCGAGAATATCCAGCCAAGACCTAGTTAATCAATCAGTGAAAAGTGCGGAACTCCAGAGAATCTTTCTATCTCACCAATATACTCCTACCTTGACAAAATGACGAGGCGGAAAAACTCACCACAAAAAAACCCCCAAAAAACAAAGACAGTACTGATGGCTAGAGAGCTAGTCAATGCGGACATTAGTAATATGTCGGAAATAGAGTTCAAAATGACGGTTATCAAGATACTAGTAAGGCTTGAAAAAAACATAGAAGATATTAGAGAATTTTTTTCCAGAGAAATAAAGTCCCTTTCTGGAGAAATAAAAGTAATAAAATCTAACCAATTTGAAATTTAAAAAGCTATTAATGAGGTACAATTAAAAATGGAGGCTCTCACTGGTAGAATAAATGAGGCAGAAGAAAGAATCAGCCATACAGAAGACCAAATAACGGGGAATAAAGAAGCTGAGAAAAAGAGAGACAAACAACTACTGGACCACGAGGGGAGAATTTGAGAGATAAGTGATACCATAAGATGCAACAATATTAGAATAATTGGGATCCCAGAAGAAGAAGAAAGAGAGACAGCAGCGGAAGGTGTATTGGAGAAAATTATAGTAGAGAATTTCCTTAACCTGGCAAAGGGAACAAGCATCAAAATCCAGGAGGCACAGAGAACCCCCCCCCTCAAAATCAATAAAAATAGGTCTACACCTCGGCATCTAATAGTAAAACTTACAAGTCTCAGTGACAAAGAGAAAATTCTGAAAGCATCTCAGGACAAGAAATCTGTAACATACAAAGGCAAAAATATTAGATTAACAGCAGACCTATTCACAGAGACCTGGCAGGCCCAAAATGACTGGCAGGATCTATTCAGAGCACTACATGAGAAAAATATGCAGCCAAGAATACTATATCCAGCTAGACAGTCACTGAATATAAATGGAGATATAAAAAGCTTCCAGGATAAACAAAAACTGAAAGAATTTGCAAACACCAAACCAGTCCTACAGGAAATATTTAAAGCCTAGAGCCTAACAGACCAGGAAGGAACACAGACAATATATAGTGAACAGTCACCTAACAGGCAATAAAATGGCACCAAATTGATATCTGTCAATAGTGACCCTGAATGTAAATGGGCTAAATGCCCTAATCGAAAGACACAGACTATCTGAATGGATAAAAAAAAAAGACCCATCGATATGCTGTCTACAAGAAACTCATCTTAGACTCAAAGACACTTCCTGATTTAAAGTGAGGGGGTGGAAAACAATTTACCATGCTAATGGACATCAAAAGAAAGCTGGGGTGGCAATCCTTATATCAGATAAATTAAATTTTCAGCCAAAGACTATAATAAGAGATGAGGAAGGACACTATATCATCCTTAAAGGAACTGTCCAACAAGAAGATCTAACAATTGTAAATACCTATGCCCCTAACATGGGAGCAGCCAATTATATAAACCAACTAATAACAAAGTCAAAGAAACACATCAACAATAATACAATGATAGTAGGGGACATTCATACCCCCTCGCCGAAATGGACAGATCATTTAAGCAAAAGATCAATAAGGAAATAAAGCTTCTCAATGACACACTGGACCAGAGGGACATCACAGATATATTCAGACTATTCCATCCCAAAGCAATGGAATTCACATTCTTCTCGAGTGCACATGGAACACTCTCCAGAATAGATCATATCCTGGGACACAAATCAGGTCTTAATCAGTACGAAAAGATTGGGATCATTCCCTGCATATTTTCAGACCACAATGCCATGAAACTAGAACTCAATCACAAGAGGAAAGTTGGAAAGAACTCGAATACATGGAGGCTAAAGAGCATCCTAGTAAAGAATGAATGGGTTAACCAGGAAATTAAAGAAGAACTTAAAAAATTCATGGAAACAAATGAAAATGAAAACACAACTGTTCAAAATCTTTGGGACACAGCAAAGGCAATCGTGACAGGAAAGTATATAGCAATACAAGCCTTTCTCAAGAAACAAGAAAGATCTCAAATACACAACGTAACGCAACACTTAAAGGAGCTGGAGAAAGAAAAACAAAGAAACCCAAACCCAGCAGAAGAAGAGAAATAATAAAGATCAGAGCAGAAATCAATGAAATAGAAACCAAAAGAACAGTAGAACAAATCAATGAAACAAGGAGCTGGTTCTTTGAAAGAATTAATAAAATTGATAAACCCTTGGCCAGACTTATCGAAAAGAACAGAGAAAGGACCCAAATTAATAAAATCATCACACAAACTACCAAAA
>JAQQSY010002422.1:0-13688 GCA_028646535.1 Procyon lotor
GAAATTTTCTATAAGCTTTAAAATATATTACTTTATTTTGTCTTCCTGCCCATCCAGTGAAATGGGCAGAGCGAATGACAACATTTACATGGCAGGAACTGACACACTCAGAGAGATGAGTAACGTGGTCATCTTGAGGTCCAAAGACTTGATATCATCTTGTCTCATATTTAGTGCCTTTTTCATCCATTTCACAGAGTATCGACCACCACATCCTTTCATTTCCTTCACTTATCCAGCATCTTTCCTCAAGACACTATAATCAAATGTACATTGTGAACCATACATGAATAACATACTGTTTGTCCATATGAAATCTCTATATATGTATGTGTGCATATATATAATATATGGCAGTGATATAAGTTTTGAATCTGGCAATTGCTACATGATAATGAACTAGGTGTCACTGAACAAAAACTCAGATGAATGACTGATCATCTATACTTTCCGAAAGTTCAGTAACTATTTTACCAACTCCTTAGATCAATCTCATATCACGGTAAAGATCAATGCTAGCATCTTTTCATTATGATGTTAATTAATTTCTGCCAAGATTCTCCCATTCTTATATATCCTTCTAAAGTAATCCATCATCATGCTGAGGCAAGGGGAATTCAATCCATCACTGCTGGATTCTGATAGAGGGCTTAGGGGGAATGCAAGTTATCTCCCCAGCAGTAATCAAACAGCTGTGATACATGCCACTTTATGCTTATATCATCATATAATAGATGGCTTTCCTCTTCATGGAAGCTTGCCTCAAAATTTTCAGACAGATGGACTCTGATGCAAAGGTTTCATTTTGTGGAATTTAAGGCTGTGAACTAGTTATTGACAAATACTACATCATCAGTTCCAGTTGAAGACACAGCCTAATAAGTAGAACATTGGCACTAATCCTTATTTAATCAGCCTTAAAATGGTAATTTCAAATTGATGAGGGCACAGGGAATAGATTTTGTACTCATAAAGTGCTTCTAAAAATACCAGTAATGTGTGTATACAACCCAAGGATGAAATTAAAGAGCCCCCAGCACATTTAATAAGAAGAATAAACTATAAAGAGCATGACAAAAGTACAACTGAAGGACCTTATAAAAATACAGAGAGAAAAATTCCTTCTGGTCTCTCTAGTGAAACATATTCATGTTTATGGTCTCCGAATGTAATACAGGGAACAAATATTCACAAGAGTAAAAGAGAAAGATTTTTAGAATGTAAGTTTAAGTATCATTAAGTACTTCTGTCATTTCTGAAGACACTCTAATCAGAGGGTGAATGAGTTCTAATGTTGAAAGGGATTTTGGAGCTCATATGGCTCAAGCCAATTCTTTGATAGATTAGTGGCAAATGAGATCAAATTATAAAGATAACAGGCTGCTAGGTGAGGAGTAAAATCCAGACTTCCCTTTGCCCTGTTTTCTGTGTTTTTGTAATGTCTCTATAAACATAGGCCCATAAAGACAGAGATGGCTTGGACCTGCCTCCATGGATTTACGGTCCCATCTGCTTTACAGCAAGCAGCTCTTGCTCCCCTATTCTGGGTAAAGCTGCCATGAAGACAAATTTGCCCATTTAGGTTTCTTTCTAACTTCCCACTCTCCCTCATGACCATCCTTCTCATTCATTAATTTCTTGCTAAACCTGGTTTCTGCAAAAGATCTGTGTGCAATAGCATATGATCACTTCACCTGTGTTAACAGGGAAACTTCTGAGTGATGAACCTCAGAGATAAAGGTGCATGTCCCCAGGTAAGTCTAATTGTAAAATTTCAATACTTAAAGAAGAATGAAACAAAAAGTCTTTAAGGTAGACATGGCTTCTGTCCCATTTGAAATGACTTTGTAGAGATGGTTTCTTCTTAGGCATAGTTGGAAAATTGGCTTCAATAATTATAGCAGCAATAACAATTATAACTAACACAGAATGAACAAGGTACTAAGAGAATTGTAAGACCAACTCTTCTTTTACACAATCTTTTTTTTAAGATTTTATTTACTTATTTGAGAGAAAGAGAAAGAGAGAGCATGGGCCTGGGGAGGGGCAAAGGGAGAGGTAGAAGGAGCCTCCCTTGTGATTAGGGAGCCCTGTGGAGGAGGGGCTCGATCCTGGGACCCCAGGATCATGGCCTGAGCTGAAGGCAGATGCTTAACCAATTGAGCCACCCAGGCACCCCTTACACCAGATGGTGTATTTTATCCTTCATTTCATATATGAGGGAAGTGTGAAAAGGTCAAATACTTAAGATATTCACCAAGCATCTTAAAGCTAGTGATTATCAAAGTAGGATTTGAACTCTGATCTATCTGATGGAAATATATTTCTCCCAATGATCCTAATGCACTATTTACTACCCAACCCTGCCTTCCATATGTTAGAATTCTCCACATCTTTACATTTTTTATTTCTCCACAACTGGAAGCTTATGTGTGTGTGTGTGTGTGTGTGTGTGTGTGTGTATGGCAAATTTCTAAAGTCCATAGTTTTCTATAAAATCTAAATAGTTCCCCTAGAATCATAAATTTAATATGCCTCACTTTGGAAATAATATATAATAAACACATATGTGCTTTGGAACATTGAGATATTAATTAGACTATTGTGACCAAGAAACACACCGAAATGTGTGACTTAACACTTTTAACCTTTCAGTTTTCTTGTTATAATAAATACACAAATTAAAATTATATAATATGTGATATAATAATATTTTAACAACTAATAAACATGTAGAATGGAGGTTTGTATATTTTGCAGTATTTCAGGGCACCTGCTTTCTTCAACCTTTGTCTTAAATGATATGAGACATAAAAATAAAGTTGGAAGATATCTGGAGCTGGAGAAGGATAGGATATCCACAATATGAAGCAGGTTGGGGCAAAAGTGCCTTTAGGGGTATTGCAGGGTGTTCCAGGAAATCCGAGGATGGAAATACTAATTTCTCACTGGGATGATCAATGACAAGACTTTATGGAAAAGTTCATACCTAAGCTAGACCTTAATGAATGAGTAGGATTTTGAAGAGATGAGGTGAAAACTGATTTCAAGCAAATACAAAGTAACAGGTGCAATAGAAGGAGATATAAAACATACTTGGTGTTATTGAGTGTTTTAGGAAGATAGCCTATGGATGAGCTAAAAAAGAAAGATTATATGATAAGAAGGGGGGTATATTGAGGAGATATGAGCTTGGGGTTGATGTTTTTAAGTTAGTAGCCATGAAAAAGTTTGCCGTATAACAAAAACATAAAAGATGGAGAGGACAATAAGAATGTTAGCCAACAATATAATAATTACCATTTTTGAACTTTTATTATGCAGTAGCTACTTTATACATATTATTTCAGTCATTTTTTCCAATCCCTAAAGATTGGGTATCAACTTTTTCTATGAGTAAAAACATTGACATTCAGAGGAATTAGATAACTAGCCCAAGGTCATAAGAATTTTAAAAAGGAGTAAGTTTTTGAAGAGGTTTAAGAAGATGATCTTGATTAACATTTGATGATTAAATGGACATTGGTAAGCAAATTCTTCACAGGGGTGAAGACTGAAGACAGATAGCAAAGAATGCAAAAACGAAATTCTATTTTCATAAATGAATGAATAAATAAAATAGATGATGACAGGGTCAGATGATAAGCTAAGGGATTCTTGTATATTCATGAAGGCATTATGGAAATAGATGATTTGATGGCTGGGGGTGTGAGAAGGGAAAAATAAGTTAACTAAGCAAGTGTCACGAGGGAAGTCAAAAGTTAGTGAAAGATTCAAGAGAGATATCTAGAGAATTAAGAGTTTTGAAAAATTAATAATTGAGCAACTATACATTTATTTGAAACAGATCCTATTCATAGGATCTGATTTGAAACAGATCAATTCATAAACTCATAATTGATAGTTAAAATAATACATAGTAGAGTCATTGTGCTAGCCACTACATACACAGCTGCCTGAAACTGCCTAATATTTCATCGTCCTATTCTGTTTTCAAACTATGTGGGCATGTAATGAGTCTATTCATACAGTAACAACTTTTAGTTTACAGTTTCTCTTTGGTACCATTTAATGGTACCAAATTAATTAGTAAGTCTAATTAAACTTACTTTTATTTTTTTAATTAATACACAATATTACATTTTCAGGTGTACAGTGTAGGGACGTGATAAGTTTATACATTATGACATGCTCACTAGAAATGTTCCTACCATCTGTCACCATACAACACTTACAACAGCATTGACCATATTCCCTATGCTATACCTTTTACTCTCGTCTTATACATTCCATCATTAGAAGCCTGTATCTCCCACTCCCCTTCACCCATTCGTCCATCCCTCTAACTCTCCTACAGTTTTTATCAGTTTGTTTTCTGTATTTATGGGTCTGTTTCTGCTTTTTGTTCATTTGTTTGTTTTGATTCCACATATAAATCAGATCATATCATATTTGTCTTCCTCTGTTCATTTATTTCACTTAACATAATACCCTCTGGGTCAATCCACGTTGTCACAAATGGCAAGATCTCATTCTTTTATGGCTGAGTAATATTCCATTATACACGCACACACACACATACACACAACATCTTTATCCATTCATCTATTGATGAACTCTTGGGTTGCTTCCATATCTTGGCCATCGTAAACAATGCTGCAGTAAACAAGGGTGCATACATCTTTTTGAATTAGTATTTTTGTTTTTTGGGGGGTAAATGTCTAGTAGAATTACTGGATAATATGTTTTTTCTCTTTTTAATCTTTTGAAAAACCTCTATACTTTTTCACAGCGATTGCACCAATCTACATTTCCACCAACAGTGCATAAAGGTTCCTTTTTCTCCACATCCTCTCCAATACTTGTTATTTCTTAACTTTTGATTCTAATCATATCTGACAAGTGTACTACATGATATCTCATTGTGGTTTTGATTTGCATTTTCCTGATGATGAGAGATGCTGAGCAACTTTTCATGTGTCTGGTGGCCATCTGTATATCTTCTTTGGAAAAATATCTATTCAGGTCCTCTGTCTATTATTTAACTGGATTATTTGGGGGGGGGTTTGGTGTTGTAATATAAATTATTTATATATTTTAGATATTAACCCCTTTTCAGATGTATCATTTGCAAATATCTTGTCCCATTCCATATGTTGCTTTTTTGGTTTTGTTGATGGTTTCCTTCACTGTGAAAAAAGTTTTTAATTTTTTTGTAGTCCCAATAGCTTAGTTTTGTTTTTGTTTCCTTTGCCTTTGGAGATGTATCTAGAAAATATTGCTGTGACCAATGTTAAAGAAATTACTGCTTATGTTTACTTCTAGGAGTTTTATGGTTGCAGATCTCACATTTAGGACTTTAACCCATTTTGAGTTTATTTTTGTGTTTAGTATAAGACAATGGCTCAGTTTTACTTTTGTATGTAGCTCTCCAGTTTTCTCAGCACCAATTATTGAAGAGCTTGTGTTTCCCTGTTGTAAATTCTTGCCTCCTTTGTCATAGATTAAGTGACCATATAAGCATGGGTTTATTTTTGGGGTCTCTATTGTTTCATTGAGCTGTGTCTATTTTCGTGCCAGTACCCTAGTATTTTGACTACAGCTTTGCAGTGTATCTTGAAATTTGGGATTGTGATACCTCCAGCTTAGTTGTTTTTCTCAAGATCGCTTTGGCTATTTGGGGGTCTTTGTAGTTCCATACAAATTTTAGTATTATTTGTTCTAGTTCTGTAAAAAAATGCTATTGGTAATTTTGATAAGGATTGCATTGAATCTGTGGGTTGCTTTGAATAGTGTGGACATTTTAACAATATTAATTATTCTAATCCATGAGCATGGAATGTCTTTCTATTCATTTGTGTCATCTTCAAATTCTTTCATTAGTTTTTTATAGTTTTCAGAAAACAAGTCTTTTACCTCCAAAATTAAGTTTATTCCTAGGTTTTTCATTCTCTTTGATGTAATCATAAATGAAATTGTCTTAATTTCTCTTTCTGCTGCTTTGTTATTAATGTAAGAAACGTAACTGATTTCTGTATATCAATTTTGTATCCTGCAACTTTACTGAATTCATTAATTACTTCTAATAGGTTTTTCTGTGGAGTCAATAAAAACTTATATTAAAAGTAAGACATATTTTTGAAAATGTATATACTCAGATGATGCAAAGTAATTATTTTCAATAAAGATCTCAACTTGAATGGGATATTCCCTTGATTGGACCACCTATTAAGTCACTGTTGGATAGATTTAGTTTAAATCATTACTCTCAGTCAGTGATGTTAGATTTTCTGTGTTCAGTGATGTTAGATTGAATTTCTATGTTCAGTGGTGTTAGAGTGTATAACCAGAATCCAAAAGGCTTGATTTTTGTTTGCATTCTATTTATGTAAACTTTGTGGGCATTTTAAGGAAAAAAAAATATTGATTGGTTTTTAAAATTCCCAGTAGTGATAAATAAGTCAATTAGAATTGCTAAATTTTGTTAATTCAGAGCAGACACAAATGAATGGCATTATAAAATACATGGAATAAAGAATCCAAGCATACCAGCAATGTCAGCTTAAAAAGTCAAGGTAATTCAGTTGTAGGTTATTATTTAAGAGACTTCAAGGCTTATTTTATGCTGATCAAACTAATTATACACTGTAGAATACTCTCTAGGATAATTGAAGTTCTATCTTATCGCTAAGATTTCTCTTGTCCTGTTGCTTTGTTAGTAGTGAAATTTAATTTGAAGTTACTTTAGGATAAGTAATAGTCTAGTAAACAAAAAAGCCCCAAATGAGAAGTTAAAAAAAAAAAAAAAAAAGAGCAAGACTGCCATGTATTTAAAAGCTTTTATGGTTTGCTCTCATTTTTCTCAGCATGCCTGAGTTTGAAAATGAGTAAAATTCAAGTTAAACCAGCTTCAGTTTTCAAAACTAATTATCTACATTATGATTAAAAATATTTGTGTTCTTTCTTTTAAAATTTCAATTGAATTATTATTTTTTTGCTTTCATTGATACCATGTTCCTCAGTTTCCTCCACATAATTTACAATTGGCTCTCTCTCACCCTCCACTTTCCATCTCCACTCTACTAGAATGCCCAGTTTATCCCAAACTTGTGTGAGAAGCCCTATCATTTGTTTATCAGAGAAATTGCTCTAGATTTGCATCAGTATAAAGGATGATTCCCTGATATTTGTTTTATAATACACCACCTCTGTATCTGTATAGTCTGAGAGACATTAGGGGAATGGCATGTACTTGACTAGATCCATGTAACTGTTCAAAAAATATTATTGGCCATACTGAATGTGAAAAATATCATAATATATTTAACTTGACGTCAATTTAAATGATGTACTTTGTTCTTGTCTTTAAACAGGAATAACAATACATGATAGATGAGGCAATAATTCTTGGTATTTGGGGTTGAATTTATGTATCTAACATATCTCTGCAAAATTGGGAAAAATGTCTTTTAAAAATGACCAAATGCCCTGGACCCACTGATAATTAAATAAACTAATATTTTAGATAATTTGCCAATAAATAGTAGTCTATACAGGGGGAAAAGTATGTAAATCTGGAGAGCTATGTCGCTGTCATGGCTGGAATTACATACAGATTCTACCTATAGTTCTTACACCAAATATATAAAAAGGAATAAAAGCTCTCAGTTTACTTCCTTGTTTGAAATATTAAATAACAGAAATGAAAACCAACATAGATTCAAATTTTTTTTAAAGACTAAAAGTTATCTCAAACAATCTTTCTGTAAAAGATCTTTGGAAAGCAGTAATGGTCGTATTAGTTGGGTTATTTGAATTCAAAGTATTGTAATGTATTTCAGTACTCTTTTGTAATTTATAAGATGTTTCTCTTGGCAGTTTATTTTTAATCTTTAGAATAGTCAATGGTGTCACAGAATAGTTTATATTAGAGTTGATTTTAATAGGGACACAAGGCAGTTGATTAAATGAAAGTAAACAGCATAATGGGTCAACTATTTTGAGTGCTTACAATGTAGCGAGCACTCTTAAACAACTGCTTAATTTAATTCATGTAAAATGTGATGGAACCTAAAGTGCAAAAATATTGAAGAATAATTACCAAGCTCACCAGCTAGAAAGAAATTAATTTGAGATTAAATTTAAATAATATTGCTTTGTTGACTGAGCTCTTAACTACTTCATTATGACAACCAGGAATAAATTCATTTAAGTATATATTTAAATTATTTTTAATTCATAATTAATGATTATTAAGGTGACACTCAAAAATGCCAATATAAGGAAAGTTTTAAAATACTTTGAAAATGATTGTGACTAACATTGAAAATGATTATAACTAATGCATTTTATGTTCAGGAATGTAAACTATTTCACTTCATTTTTGTGTCACACATTCTCATGAGTTTTGAAACTTGAGGGAACATCTTGTGCTTCTTTCTCTCGATGTCACAGTGTAACTTGAGATGGTGTAGTGTAGAGAAATGATTGTAACCATTACTCACTTTGAGATTATCAGACACTATTGAAGAAATAGATCTGAAGGTTCCTTTGCTGGCATGTAAAAACTAATAGATCATAAAGAAAAGAGGTAAGAAAGTTTATAAGTAATCAAAAGAAATAATATCAGGGTATTAAGAAAAATCTCAGGCATAATGCTTTTCAGCATACATTTCATGATTTGAATATAGTGAACATGGTTTAATTTAGTCAAATGTTATAGTGTTTGATCATTGCTTTGTCATGGATAATGTGAATTTTTTTTCAATCAAATCATACAGTTGTCTCACTGATGATAATAATGATGCTATGATATTACTAAAATGTTTCTATTTCCCGCAAAACCGTCCTTTTGGCAACCTTCTAGGACACTGCCAATAATTTATTAATAACAGAGCTCAGCACATCAGATATACACAAAAAGAAACAGATTTCAATTTTTCAAAGATTAATTGAGTTCCTACCCTGTAATAGAATGTGGTAAGGAATACATAAATGAATAAGGTCATTTCTACCTCAAGATGTACTTGAAATAAAAAGTGGAGAAAAAGACCTTTAAACCAACTCTAATAAACTGTTAAACACATTCCAGTAACTTAAAAGGTGTTCCCTGAACGAATAGCCAAGACAAGAGCAATTAATTCTGTCTCAGAGTGAAGGGTTGAGGAGGCTTTATATAGAGTGGCCATTTGTGAACTATGCCTTGGAAGATGAGTGTAAGCTCATCAGGAGGAAAGGATATTTCAGTAAGAAATATCTGATTGTTTGACAAACAAAAGATAAGATGAGATAAAGTACATGCCCAGTTGTCTTCCTTAGAGAGTAAAGAGATTTGGTAACAGCAATGGAAGACCCAAGCTGGAGCCCTCAATCCAGAAGGTATATGTGTGTTGGGGAAATGCAGGTATTAAGTTGGGGAGCAGGTAGATGTGGCAGCTCCATTTCGATGAAGCTAATTGTTGCCTAAGATAATAAGATGGATGGAACTGGAGCCAAAGGTTCCAAATGCAGAAAAGGTTCTTAGTTTGAAACTTTTGTATCAACATAGGACTGGAAGAGATTATGCGGAGTGAAATAAGTCAAGCGGAGAGAGTCAATTATAGTCTCATGTGTGGAGCATAAGGAAAAACATGGAGGGCATTGTGAGAAGGAAAGGAAGGGTGAATGGGGGGAAATCAGAGGGGGAGATGAACCATGAGAGACTGTGGACTCTAAGCAACAAACTGAGGGTTTTGGAGGGGAGGAGCTGGGGGGTTGGGCCAGCCTGGTGGTGGGTATTGAGGAGGGTACTTATTGCACGGAGTACTGGGTGTGGTGCATGAACAATGAATCTTGTAACACTGAAAAAATAAATAAAATAAAAGTATTTGGGGGAAAAAAAAAGAAACTACCAGGGCCAAACTTGTATTCTATAGGGAGAAGAAATAGGTCTCAATCCTGGTCATTTATGAACAACAGGATAAAAAGGTAAAGTGGAGAGACCATTTGATTATCATTTAAGATCTGCACACCCATAGAAATTTTTGTTAAGTCTGGTAAAGAAATCAATGTTGATTCATATGTTGCATTTCAGGGATTATAAAGGTGTATATTGATAAAATGAGAAGACAAAATTTGATTAAAAGGTTTTTTTTTCATTTTATGTAATTTAGGAAAATTATCTCTTTGCTTCAGGAAATAATAATTATAATTGTAACAATAGCCACTAACATTTAGTGATTACTAACTAAGCTCATAGACATAGCACTCTGTTATGTTCTTTCCAAGAATTTCCATATATTGCGAGAGATGACATATTTAGTAAATTATAGTGCTCTGTTTTCTAATCCTATTTCCTTGCAAAATAAGAATTGCAAGTATATTCACATTTCACTTTTAAAACTACTTCCCGATACCTTTAATATTAATAATGGGTATTTGAACAGTAATGATTTAATACTATAAATAACATTTCTACATATCAGAAGCCATTAGTGTATACTTAGCAGTTCTTTAACTACATACTGAAAAATAATTTAATTAATTATGTTAAGTTTATAAGATGAATTAACAGATTTAAGATTTAAATACCACCATGCCAAATTTTAAACATTTTGAAAAAAAGTTAAAATATTTCCCAGGGCGCCTGGGTGGCTCAGTGGGTTAAAGTGTCTGCCTTCAGCTCAAGTCATGATCTCAGGGTCCTGGAATCGAGCCCCGCATCGGGCTCTCTGCTCAGCAGGGAGCCTGCTTCCCCCTCTCTCTCTGCCTGTCTCTCTGCCTACTTGTGATCTCTCTCTCTCAAATAAATAAATAAAATCTTAAAAAAAAAGAATTCTTTAAAAAAATAAAAATAAAATATTTCCCATGGCAATTTGAACGCAACTTTTCAAATCAATTTAACTTAGTAACATAGTAGATTTGTTATGAAGGGCACTTATTGAAGCATGATAACTACAGTATAAGAAAAAGTAGAAAAAAAAAATTGCCGTTGGCAACAAATTTTTTTAACAAATTTTTATTATTAGCCAATAGCTAAATCTCAGTAAGTATATTAATCACATATTGATGTGTATTTACCATGAAGTAACTGACTTTATTAAATTGAAATAAAGTAATTTTTTAAGATTCTTAATTTGTGCTGTGACCAGTGATCCTGTTGATTGCATGTTTAAATACAGTCTAATTGATCATGGGAGTCTTTCACTATAAATTATAGAGAGGGAATGGCAGATTTCACAGGTTGGTTGTAGCTTAATGACATATTTCACAGTGTGAATAAAAAAGGATATAAACACACACAGGAATAAGGTAGTTACTTGGATTCATGGTGTGTAAAGTTCTTTTCTAATGCATACAGAAACACTGATAAATCACATGTGAGAATACAAAAAGAATATTAAGTGGTGAAGAATCAAAAAAAAATGCTATCAATTGCATTTATCCAAACTTTTTGGTTTAAAGAATTAGACAGATATATACAAGATTTAATGTTAAAAATCCATAGCATATTAACTCATTAAATAAAAGCATGCAAGGGCACCTTGGTGGCTCAGTTGGTTAAGCATCTGCCTTTGGCTCAGGTCATGATCCTGGAGTCCTAAGATCAAGCCCCAGGTTGGGCTCCCTGCTAGGCGGAGAGTCTGTTTCTCCCTCTCCCTCTCACGGTCTCTCTCTCATGCTCTCTCTCTCTTACTCTCTCAAATAAATGAATAAAGTATTTAAAGTAAAATAAAATAAAAACATACAGCTTAATTGAAATATTACTGAGTAAAAATTTAGAATTACTTATTAACTTCTAGTAAATATTTTGTATATATAGTATTGGAAAAAATAAAAATTTTCCACTTGTTATACCTTTGATTTTTTTTTTTTTAAAGATTTTACTTATTTATTTGACAGAGAAGAAAGAGATCCCACAAGTAGGCGGGGTGGGGGGAAGCAGGCTTCTTGCCTTCCAAGCAGAGAGCCCGATGCGGGGCTCGATCCCAGGACCCTGAGATCACGACCTGAGCCGAAGGCAGAGGCTTTAACCCACTGAGCCACTCAGGCGCCCCTATACCTTTGATTTTGACAGGAATCAAGTCCTTGCATGTAAGGAGGCAGCACTTTAAAAAAGTATACTTTCCACCTTTCCACACAGCACTGAGATCCTTGTTCCAGATTCATAGATACCTGAACATGAACAGAAATTCTTGGATGCTGGCCAAGTGTATAAGTTTTAGTGACCAAGATGCTAGTGTTCAGGAGGAAAAAATTCTTATTCTCTCTTTTTTAGCTTGAGAGTGAAATACAAGTATCCCCCACACTTCAAAAGCTTGTCATATGCCAACTTTGCTTTTATGAAAGACCTACATTAGTACCTGTTTTTTTTTTCTAACTGAAACAGAAATCCAAAGAAGATTTTCACATTTATTAGAAGCATTCAACATTTGCTTAGCAGAGAGCCCTTATCGAGGCAGCACACATTCCCCACAGAGTGGTACCTCCAAGCTCCTGTTGGGAGAACCATACTCCAAATCTCAAAATCAGGTTGCTATAACTTTGAACTGTGTCCATGAGTGTCTGTACTTTATCTCAATTTATTTTGTACATCTGTTAGCAAGATGTATCCTAAGATATCAGAAAAGTCTAAGAAAGATTACATTTTGGATCTGGGAATACACAAATGGTTTTCCATACAAATGAATGGTAATTGTTTCTTCACTTTACACCATTTTTGCTTGTGAAAGCTTTCATAGGGATGCTCATCTTTTGGATAGTGGGGGAAAGAAACCTGTATTTTAATAACGTGTAATATCATTTTTTTTAAATATTTTATTTATTTATTTGACAGAGAGATATCACAAGTAGGCAGAGAGGCAGACAGGGAGAGACGGGGAAGCAGGCTCCCTGCTGAGCAGAGAGCTCGATGCGGGGCTTGATCCCAGGACCCTGAGATCATGATCTGAGCCAAAGGCAGGTGATCCCAGGACCCTGAGATCATGATCTGAGCCAAAGGCAGAGGCTTTAACCCACTGAGCCACCCAAGCGCCCCCATCTAATATCATTTTTAAATTTCTTTTTTATAAGTTATTTTTATGGGTCTTCAAATTTTTTTCAGTGTTCCAAGATTCATTGTTTATGCACCACACCCAGTAGTCTATGCAATGTGTGCCCTCCTTAATACCCAGCACCAGGCTCACCCATCCTCCCACCCCCTGCCTTCCAAAACCCTCAGTTTGTTTCTCAAAGTCCACAGTCTCTCATGCTTCATCTCCCCCTCCAATTTCCCCCAATTCACTTTTTCTTTCCTTCTCCTAATGTCCTCCATGTTATTCCTTATGTTCCACAAGTAAGTGAAACCATAAGATAATTGACTTTCTCTGCTTGACTTATTTCGTTCAGCATAATCTCCTCCAGTCTTGTCCATGTGGATACAAAAGTTGGATATACATCCTTTCTGATGGCTGTGTAATATTCCATTGTATATATGGACCAATCTTCAAATTTACTAAGAAAAAGTTAAATGAAGAGGGAGGGCAAGATGGCGGAGGTGTAGGAGGCACAGAGAGCCCTGGGAATCAGAAGTCCAGCTAAAGAGGAGGAAATCACTCTAAAAGCCGGCAAACGCAACAGCAGAGAGAAGAGAATAAGAACAGCAATTCTAGGAGCAGAAAATCGACCACTTTCAGGAGGTAGGACGTCTGGAAAAGGTGAATTTAAAGCGA
>JAQQSY010002423.1:0-13688 GCA_028646535.1 Procyon lotor
CCCCCTAACATTTTTATTATTTTAACCTTACGTTGAAGTCTGTGATCCACTTTGAATTAAGTGTCTAAAGTGTGGGATGTAAGTTGGCATCTTTTTGTTTTTGTTTTTGCTCATGAATGTCCCCAACTGTTCTAGCATCATTTGTTGAAAGGTTATCTTTCCTTCATTGTATTGCTTTTGCCCTTTTGTGCAAAATATACCCATAAATATACTATGTCTACATAGGGTTATTTCTGGATTCGTCAATCATCAATTATATTACATGCACATTGAAGCTCTTTTATTTCTTCATTTTCCTAAATGGACTTACTTTATTTTATTTTATTTTTTTGGCTCTATGGTAGTGGTCAAATGTTCCGTACTATGTTGAATCGAGAACGGTGAAAGTGGACTTCCATGACTTGTACCTGATATTAGGAACTGATATCCAGTATCTCATTAAGTATAATATTAGCTGTAGGTAGACTTAGTTGCTTTTTACCAAACTGCAATCATCCCCCTCAATTCCTAACTTACTAGAGTTTCTATCATGAATGGATGTTAGACTTTATCAAATATTTTTGTGTATGTCAACTGATAAGATTATATGGCTTTTTTCCCTAATCTATTGATATGTTGAATTATATTGATGGATTTCTAAATGTTGAATGAGCTTTGCATATTTGGAAAAATCCCACTTGGTCATGGTGTATGTTATTTTTGAACATAGTTGGATTTGATTTTCTAATAGTTTGGGGGGAACTTTGTATCTTATTTCATGAGAGATACTGGTCTATAGTTTTCTTCTTTTGTACTGTCTTTGTCTGGTTTTGGTATCAAGGTAATCAGGTTCTTACACAGTGGGCCGTTAAGAATTTCCTCCTTTTTATTTGCTGAAAAAGATTGAGTAAGTTTGCTATGAATTCTTATTTAAATGTTTGGTAGAGGTCTACAGTGAAACCATTTGGGCCTACGGTTTGATGAGAGTACTATAATTACAAATTGATTTTTTAAAATGCTGTGGGACTATGCTGTTTGTCTATTTGACACTGGTTGAGTTTCAGTAGGCTGTGGTTTTTGAGGAATTGGTCTCTTTCTTTGTTAAGTTTGAGTGTAAAGTTTTTGTAATATTCTCCTATTATCCTTTCAATGGTCACAGGATCTGTTGTGATGCCCCATTTTTATTCCTGATATTAATAATTTGTGTCTTATCTCTTGGGATTTTTTGCCCATCTTGCTAGAGTTTTACTGGTTTTATTTATTTTTTCAAAGAACCGGCTTTTGGTACTATTTGTTGCTTTTCTGTTTCAGTGATTTCTGTTCTTATTTTTTTTTTTTTTATTATTTCCTTCTTTGTGCTTGCTTTAGGTGTTTCTTCCTATTTCTTATTTATTTTTTGTTCCTTGTTTTTCAGACTCTTACATTTGAATGAGGCTACCTACAGAAACCATTTGCTTTACCTGTTCTCAGTGGATTAAGTGGTGGTCACTTTGCGCATGAGAAATTTAACCATTTAGTAATCAAGTATTTGTTAAAGTACAGCTAGTGATTGAGAAGAGTTCCCAATTCATTATATATAGTCTGGTTACTTGAATCCAAAGTTACGTAATGGCCAGCATCTGTAGTAGCAATAATAATAAATTTTTAATTAATCATTTGAACATGTAATTCTAATGTGTAAAATTGAGTTTTATGGCCTTATGGTTATACTTCAACAGGTTAATTAAATTTAATATTTCATACTCAAACTAGAGTATCATTAGGGAATGTGTGGATTTTATCACTGACAGCTTATTTTTTTGCAATATAGAACTAAGTTGAATTGAAAAGCAACACGCAAACTTGACTCAAACACTCTATTATCTTCCTTGCCTTTTTCTACATCCCCAAACTATCTTTGATGGACCTAATCTAGGAATAAAATGCATATTTTAATTTGAACAGAAATATTCAGTAATCTACTAGTAACTATGGAGTTTTCTCCGATTTTAATAACTCAGAGTCTTGCAATAAAAACGTCCATAGTTACAAAGAGCATACTTTAAAGCAGATGGAATTACTTTTTTAATGAAACATTTAAAAAATGATTTATCTGCATATCTGACTCCACAGAAAGCTCCCTGAGAAATATGATATTTCAAGGCCATGAGTACATGTAGTATCTCGGAGTGACATTCGGGGGGTGGGTGGGTTTGATTTCCTTCCCCAGCGCAGAACTAACTGTACCAAAAAACCATCTGAAGATATGACAGGTCTTCCCTTTGAGAATGTTATTTGGTATACAACATATTGTATTCATTGTCTTATTAATTTACTCACTCCTTTATTTATTCAGCAAATGAAGGAATTAACATATAGGAAAAGAGCAGTTTAGAAACAGATATTTAATAGACATTTAGCTATTAAGCTAAATGTTGTGAATACCTTAAAACTAGGCATTTAAAAATCATGTTGCAATGGGATATAAAGATTTCATTTCATTTAGATATCTGTATTGTAATCACTTTCAAGGCTTGGACAACATTTTTTTTTCTTGGCACTTTCACAAGGAACTTAATGAGTGAACTTTGCCAAACCTGCAGTTTTGTAAACGCATCAGAAGCAAATTACACCAACTGCTGCAGAGAGAGAGAGAGAGCCCTTCAGTGCTTCCCTTTATGACTTGAATGGCCTGCTCAATGGGCTGTGCTTTCCTCCCCGTTTGTCCTGCTCCAAGATGCAAATGTGTACATATGTGTGTATCGATATGTACATGCACCAATTTTAAAGCGTGCCAAATTTAATGCTACTCAGACAAAAGTACTGGTGACAGCTCGCAAAAGAAAAACAACTTTAAAAGAGTGAACTGTGATGCTGGAAGGAAAGGAGAGGTTGTTGGAGGAAGTACCCATATTTATGAGCCTCCCGTAATCCCCGTGCAGGACATAAAAAGCGCAGGCGAAGAACTTGTCCCTCATTAGGAAATAATTCTACTACCACTGCTTGTTTTATCAAGTCTTTTGCAGAAACAGGCAAATGCAGTTGATTTTGGAGGAAGATGGGTCAACAAAGGGAGGTAAAGAGCTCTTGATTTCATGGTTGGCCTGGGAAAAGGATCTCTTTCCTAACCCGTGTGAAAGGTTTTTATGCATAAACAACATCATTACAAGAGTAATGGTAGAGTTACCAACAGGCTTATGGGACCTTACGGCGTAATTGCAAAGTGATGGAATCTAATTTGATTCAATTCAGTAATAATTTCCTGAATATCTATCTCTTCAAGGTCAACTTTAACCCCTTGGCAATTGCTTATTTCGTGTGTGTTGTTCAATTCCACAAGCAAGATTATTTTAGTCTTTAGGCTTCTCTCAGTCTGCCATGACTGTATTTAAGATGAAGCCATGTTTCCTAAAATCCTAACGTTGATATTATCTACCTGTGCCCACCCGCACTGACTTCTCTAGATATTTGCCAACTCGGTGTTCTATTTTTCCTTTTTGGTGCGATTATCCTATCTGGGACCTCCGCTGAGGTTATCAGCCAGCTGGGCACAACTTAGTAAAATCCTTTTATGCCTTGAAAGGATTAATCTTGATGCAGGGAGTATCCAGTTCTAGCGCTTGAGTCTAAGAAAGAGAAATGTTTTAGTTTGGCCCGAAATGGCTGAGAAAGCCTTGGGGTATTTCAGAGATGTGAATAATGAAGCCATTCTCATTGTTTAATTCCATTCTGTTTTTAATGTTGGTATTCCTGAACATAAATCTCTAGTCAGCACATATTGATTATCTATGCATATTAATCACAAACTATGGCAAATTAATAGAGTATCTCATAATTCTGTGGACATTCGTAAATCTTCTGTGACTGTTGGCTGGAGATTCCCTGAGGTATTAGTCTTGCTTCTTAGCAGATATATGATATTTTCCTGCCAACACGGCAATCTCATGCCTGTGTGTACATGGTTGTTTGCCTCTCAGGCTTCAAAAAAACAAAGGAAGCAATTGGGTGCTAGAACGAGCTATTATGTCATGTCGTGGAATCTTCTCTCTGGAAAATATTGAAAATAAGTTAACTCCTTTATGTTTTTATTGTTTTTGTGAAGTTGTATGAAAATATATTATGCTACATCTTAGCAATAGCTCATTGGACTCAGGATTAGATTTTTTCCATATTTATCAAGTATGTTTTATTAAACATCCTAGTTGTACCAGGGGGTTATCAATTGAACATCATTTATTTCTTATTGCCCCACTGTGGGTCTGTCACTTTTGAGTAATTTCAAAATTCTCTGGATCCTATGGAAGTCCCCGTCTGAAACACTCCTGGTTGAAGATCAGGTGGGTCTACATGGTAACTGATAAATTATCAAACCAAACAAATATCCCATTCTTTCTTCTGAAATCATTTTTTCTGAACTGTGAGTCTTTTATAATGTAATGAAATTATTTATTATCTTTTAATTTCCTTCCTTCCTTTTTTCCTTCCTTCCTTCCTTCCTTCCTTCCTTCCTTCCTTCCTTCCTTCCTTCCCTCCTTCCATTTTGTTTACTTCACTTTATTCCCCTCCCCCCCCACCAGGCTACTACAACAAAAGGGATGGAGCAGAGAACAGAATTTATTTCAGGTTTGCGATTTCATTAAAATTTGAACATCCATATTGTTCATCTTCAAAATTCTTCAAAATTCTTTTAATGGACTTTTTCCTCCATGTGATTCATTGTATCATGATCTAATGAGAGCTTTACTTTTCTTGAAGACATTGAGTTGAGATCATCAAAGGGTCCTTGACCTGTGAAGGTGTCTGTGGTCGCCTCACCTGAGAAGATGGGGTTGACAGAATCAACAGTGAACACCTGCATTTCTGAGTCAGAAGAAGTGATTATGTCTGTAGTCACATGATCTATTCATATGGCTTATTATGTAAGCTCATCAAACACCAAATGCTGGCATAGGACTCAGCTGTTTCAATTATTAATGCATTCATATTCATGTTTTATTATCATTGTTTGGCACAAGCTGAGCTTGGCACAGGATGGTTATGCAGCTGCCCGTGGTCACTCAGCTGGCTGCCCAGGCTGGAGGAGGACTTGAACCCCGGGGGGCTCTGGAGTCCATGAGTTACCTGCTCTGCTATGTTCCCTGACCTACCTTTTCTGTGGAAAGTGCTCCTCTTACCTGGGCCTGCGACTTTGTCATCGCTCCACCTCTGTCCCTTCCCCGTACCAAAAGAGAAACAAAATCTATACAGGGTGTTGCAGGACAAGATGTTGCCCGCTTGGCAGAGCATATTTACAAGGCGAGGGGAGGCATTATAAATGAAAAACTTTTTTTCTTATTTGTACCTGGAAAGGGTTTTCAAAGAACTTCTGAATCTTTCAAAGTGCTTTCAATGCTTTTCAGCAGGTACTGAAAGTAAGAAAAATGGAACTGATGAAATTGTGATGATTGCATTAATGGCATCTCCTCAATGCTGGTCCCCAATAATAGGGAAGAGCCTTAACTAATACCATCAGGGAGTGGAAAAGGCACGAGTGGGCCAGAATTCATTATTTGATAGACTTCATCTATACCCAGGATCCCTTTTCTTTAAAAAAATCCTACCTTTTCTCTTCCTTTGTGATGGAATCAATAGGAAAATATATTGAAATAGTCACATATATCATTTCACTTTTTTTCTGATAAAAGATTCAACAAGGTTATAGCTACCAAAAGTTATAATTTTCCCCCATGGCTTTGGGTTCAGAGAAACTTTGCTCAGACATCACTGATTTTCTGGTACGTGTTAAGAGAATATTTTAGATAGTTTAGTGTAACTTCTGAGATCATGAAATGTTTGAAACTGTAGAGTTGTCTTCATTTAATTTTCTGGGCTGAGGATTGGCACCCTGCTGGAAGTCAGTTTTTCCCTCAGTTGTATGAAGGATGAGTGGAAAGGAGGGGCACACGAAGACAGAATGTCCTTCATCAGGGCTACCCCTGTTAGCGCCAATACTAGTATTTTTAAGATGTTCGAAGTATGTCTTAGCTTGAGCTGTCACACAGAGCACAATGGACTGGGTGGTTCATACAGAGCATGAATGTATTTCTCATGATTCTGAAGTCTGAGATGAGGGTGTCAGGTTCTGGTGAGGGGCCTCTTCCTTGTGTGTGGATGGCCGCCATCTTGTTACCGCCTCACGTTGCAGAGGGAGCTAGGAAACAAGAAAGAAAGCTTTCTCTCTCATGTCTCTTATTAAGGCACTAATCCCATTATGCAGGGTCCACTCTCATGACCTAGTTACCACCCAAAGGCTCCACTTCCTAACACCATTTCATAGGGGTGTTAGTGCTTCAACATATGAATTTGAATTTAGGGGGGGACCCAAACATTCACTCCATAGCGAAGTATATATAAAAGCCTTTGTAACTCAGGGCGTGTAAACCTTGTCCCTGGCTGTTCTAAGCCAACAATGGTGACACCAGGTTCCTCTCAGCAGGTAGATGAGGAGAGCTGAGGGGTCAAAGGCCTGTTGCGGGCTTCTGAGAAAACTTCCCTTGATCCTAAGGTGGAAATTCTGGGAGAGACAGAAGCCATTTCCTCTGGATTTGTGTTGCCTGGATGCGGTTTCCAGAACCTCAGCTGCCATTTTGATTCTGTCAGAGGACGTGGAGTGCGAGGCCCCTGCTCACACCTGCAGTGGCTCTGTCCTAGTCTCCTAGAGAAACAGCCTCACGGTGCGGGCGGATCTGAGCTGGCTTCTTCAGCTGTAGGGAAAGGAATACTCACTGGGTCAATAGTAGTCATCCCGCGTTTGGTGGCCCGTGAGACAAAAACAACGATCCAGTTAGCCGATCACTGAGGAAACATGACGAGGCAGAAGGGTGATGCCGTGGAAGGTGAGGATGCCCGTGAGGGCAGCTCTGCAGGCGCTGTGACCGTGCGGTGAGCAGGGCTGTGTCCCACGCTGACCTCCCGTGTAGACAGCTGGCACCACACCAAAGGCAAAGTGCCAGCAGCCACCAAGGGGGGCATCAGCACCATGTTCTCTAGGGTCAAGCTCCACAGTAACTGCAAGAGTTGGCGCACTTCCTGTCCCTCAAGGAATCCCCCAGGATATTGTTTTTCTCAACCAAGTTCTGAGAAATATGCAGTCACAACCTGCTGAAGACTGTTTTCCCCACCAGACACGGAGAGCGTGCCCCCCACCCCCACCCCATGCTGCTTCAAGTGCACACATCGTAAACCTTGGCGTTGGGTCAACCTGCAGACGTACCAGCGTCTGCTTCTGGAGGCTGAGCAGCCCACTCGGGTCCCCTGCTGGAGGGCAGACTGGGGCCTTAGGGAAATAAGAACAGAAGGACGTTGTTCTGAGTCTGTTCTGAGGCCAACACAGGAAACATGTCAACCTACAGCGGGATTGACTTGAGAGCGTGGTTGGCTTTTCTTCAACGCATAGACAAGCGTCTGTGGCATACTGCGTGTGAAATAAAGAGCTGGATAGGGCATCCTGCACAGTATCGCCCATGTCCCCCAAATGTAGATGTATCCCCAAAGGGTTAACTAGCAGAACACCCAGCAAATTATCTTTGGGGGCGGTGGACAGAGATGTGTGGTGCTATTTCTGATGATTTCTGTTTTCTTCTTGGTGTTTTTGATATTATTTAGATTTTTATAATGAATACATGTCATTTTATGCAACTTATAACATCCTTTTAAAAATTGCACAACTTATGAAGGCTAAATTTTTTGCTTTGAGAATTTTTATTTAGAACCTTTTTTTTTTCTGATAGTAAATTTGGAAAAATAATCAGCAGGCTGTTCAGGATGTTGATAGTTTGAAATAATGAAACCATACAATTTGGGTACATGAGAATTCTTGTCTTTTTATTCTTTATCCCAGGGGGAGGTGCGTGGATCTAATTGAATCCAAAACGGTATCATATTATCAGGACACCCCAGGATTTATTAATGTTCAGGACACAATATGAAACCCATCTTATTGACCTTAAATATCTAGATGACTGGAATGGAATCCAATTTTCTTGATAAATCAGGAGATTGATTGTCTTATAGCAATATTTTGTCTGTGTGCGCTAAGCCCCACATTTTTGGTAATTTATTTTTTAAAATTAGCACATAGATACGATGCCAAGTTTTTTTCTTAATAACCCACTCATCTTGATATATTTCTACTTGTGTCATGAGTACAGGTGTGCTGTAAGTCTAGACGACACCCTTGGAAAATCCCAGTTACTTTTGGAAATAACCAACGTTTGCAGGAGCGTCTCCTCCTCTGCTGTGTTTGGCCCATAATTATCGGCAAGAAGCACAGTCGCAGAGTTCTGCACTTTCTGTCTCCGTAGGTCTGTGCCCACCTGCGTTTTGTAGGGAAGCAATTCCTTTGGAGAGAGGCAGATCTGGTGTAAACCCGGCTTCATTACTTACCATCCCTGCAACCTTGGGCAGCCCATTTAATCTCTGTGAACCTTCCCATAAAACGTGGATAATAAGACCATTTTAAGATTGATGGTAATGTATATATTTTGTCTGCAACAGTGTGTGGGATCGATAAATAGTAGCTATTATTCCTGCAAAAAAAATCAAGCCAATGATGGGATATTAGATTAAAAACCAAGGAGTAAATAGCTCATTTCTAGACAATGAGGAATATGCCATTTAGGGCGCAAACAGCCATCTTTTTCGAAGTAGAAGATGGTCCTTGGCTAATGGAAACGTAAGCAGAGCGTGTGTGGAGCCTGAGGTGGTGGGAGGGGTGCATAACCCACGTGAGAGCAAATCATCTTTCCATGGAGGTTGCTGATCACTTAACAACGTTTTTGATATGTTTCTCTCTGAATACAATGTGTGGGTGTTTCATAGTTTTGGAGCAAACGAAACTGAGACTTATGTCTTACAACTCATGTAGTTGATTGACAAGGATGTCTTTTTTTTTTTCTTTCTCTCTCTCTCTTTTGGGACAGTGGCCTTGCCCTGCAGGGGATGATCAGGCTGGCCAGGCAGTAAGGTGAGGATACACAAACCCATCACCCTGTCCCCTCTTGATGAAAACATCAGATCAATCCCAAATGAGGGACATTGTGTGAAGTACCTGACCAGGCCTCCTCACAACTGTCAAGGTTGTCAGGAGGAAGAAAATCTGCAAAGTGTCACAGCCAAGAGGAGCCCAAGGAGACAAGAATAACTGCATATAATACAGCATGCTGTAGGAAACCTTGGACCAGGACAAGGGTCCCAGGGACACTCTCAGGGAATCTGAATAAACTGTGGATATTTCTTTAAAACAATCTATCGATTTTGGTTCATTGGTTGGAACAAAGCTACCGAACCGACGTGAGATGTTCATTATAAGGAAAACTGTAGAGGAGGCAAATGGAAACTCGATATTTGATCTTTGAATTTTTCGGTAAATATGAAGTGGTTTTAACTTAAAAAGGTTACTTTTTAAAGAATCCAATGTTACACCAAAGCTTCTGGAATGACTGTGTTTAACAGAAACGTGAATGGTTTCCTCATAGAAGAGGTCCAAGTATTATCAAATTGAGGACATTATTGAAGAATTAAAATCAACTATATATATATATATATATATATAGTTCCATAAATGATTGTGTTTTTTGGGTGTGTCATCAGCTGATCATATCTCAGAATAAATATGTTGATTAAGTTAAAATGCACAAATGGAAAGTAAAAATTATGTAAATTTCCTTTGTTTTCCTTGTGCTTCTTTTTCTTAAAGAAGAAAACATTCCTCATGGAAATGTATGAGTTGACATTATAGTCTAATCATACTTTATCATGTAAATGCATATTTACAATATTTTTAAAAGGTGGATTATGTAAATCATTTTAGGGACATACAAAAAAAATGTAGAATATTTACAAGCCAGAAAATTATGCATTTAGAAACATGATGAAAAGCTTTCTCTTCAAATGAGAGACCATAAGTGCTCATCTTCGTTGGGATGGTTGATCACACCAGTGTGTGCTTTATTTAGACAAAATATGCAGGAGCATTCTTATGCAATGAGATCTAAATGCACACAACAGCAGCCAATTTCCAGTGTTAAATGTAATCGTTGTTTTAAATTTCCTGCACAACTTTCTTTAAAATAATCAGTCCTATTCTTGGAGAAGTTTCTAGGATTTCTTCTCTAGGATAAGGGGAAACAGTTACTCGTTTAGGGGAA
Organism: Procyon lotor; assembly: GCA_028646535.1. Taxonomy (NCBI): domain Eukaryota; kingdom Metazoa; phylum Chordata; class Mammalia; order Carnivora; family Procyonidae; genus Procyon; species Procyon lotor. The sequence goes on from JAQQSY010002423.1 coordinate 10,146, forward strand.
CATGGGTACGGATAGACTTGCCCCGAGGTCTGTCCCAGAGCTTCCCTCCTGAAGACAGTTCACTTGACTTTTCCACTTTGCACGTTTTCCCCTACAGCCCAAACACCTGCTGGGAGGCTGGGAAGGACCCCACCAGCTGCAGGAATCTGTCCTGTGCAGTATATGGGCATTCGCTTCCAAGATGGGTTGGCTGCCGTGAATATTGATTGGCCTTTTCCGACATGACGGGAGGGATGCAGGCAGGAGAGCCGGGGAGAAGCTAGCCCGAGGGTGCTCATCTCAGTGTGAGGGTCACCATGGTGGCTGGAGAACCCTTGGCCAGGGAGGGATCTTCCTGATCTGTGCATTCCAACAACCACCCAAGGGTTTTCCAAGAGTATTCGGACTTCCCCTCCAGTCCTCAGACGCGGGGACGTCGGTACTGCCTATGGCACTGCCTTTGGAGTATGGGTGGCCTGGGGTCTAGGACTGGGTGCAGTTATGGAAATGCAGTGCCGGCAAGAAGTGTGTGAAGAGCTCTTGTGTCTTGGAGGCAGAAACAATACCCTCTTTTCTCCACCCACATGACAAAGGAGTCCGGAAGATAGAGGACAAAATATCGTTTTTACTGCCTAAGCTATGGGAGACTGTGACTTGTTCATCCCGTGGGCAAGTTCGTATTTCACCTTCCAGTTAAGAAGACTCAGCCACGAAGTCATAACGAACCACTGGCACGGCCATTGTCCAGTGGGATCTGCCGATCAGGATCATGGCCCAAAGGGGCAGAGCTGAAAATGCGCTTCCTGCCGGCAGCTGGTGCCCACGGGCCGAGCAGAGGAGCAGAGGTGAGTTTGCTGAGCTTCCTCCCAATCTGCCTGCAGATAGTCTGGGTGGGAAGAAGTACGAGGAATCCAGAGAGTGATTCTTTTGCAAAGTTTTCTTCTGGGAAAAGGGAGAAAAAGAGCTCCCTTCCACCAAGACCGTGTCTTTGACAGCAGAAAAAATGCACGGCCCCAGTCATTTGTCTTTTTGGAGAGATTAGTCATTGTTTATGACCCCAGGCTAAAGGCTCGGGGCTAGGAAGATACAAAAGCAATGCAAGGCAGTGTCTTTGCTTCCTGGAGATTAGGATCTCGCTGGAGTGCCCCAACATATGGCACCGTTTAGGTAACAAATCACGGCGTGTTATCAGCCACGTGAATGAGAGACAGGTGGCTTGTGGACTCAGAGGAAGGGAGAGCAGGTGCACCAGGCAGGAAAGCCGGGTCTCGGGTCTCGTGGAACGGGGCTCTTCCAAGTACGTAAGGAAGTTCTTGGAAAGGGGGTGCAGGACAAAGGGATTCCATGTGTGTGCTCATGCCTGTGTAGCGGGGTTTGTGTGTGAGCTGGAGTGAGAACAGTGTGTCCAGACTTTTGGCCAGGACTGGACTGGACGGACGGGGCTTCGGGCTGCCTCACGCACTGCCTTCCGTTTGCTGAGTGTTCAGGGCTCACGAGCCACAGGATTGATTGCTCACGGACTACATCATTTCCTTAGCTTTTCTTCCAAGTGGGAGCATATCCTGTAACTCTGATCATGGCACGTGCCCACTAACTCCTCCTAGCTTGGTCATGGCTTTGTTGAAAGATCAACCCGTCCGGGCATAATGCCGATAATGCATCATGATTTTGAGGAGAGGAGGGGCAAACGGGTGGTGTCTGGCCGGTTGCTCTCGAAGCCCTGTGTCTCAGCAGGTGACAGCGTCGTGTGGATGAACAGCTAAAGATACAGCAGTGGTGTTGGCGGGAAATGGAGAAGATTCTGGTTGGGATGGAAGTATTATTGAAGAAACCCGGGCAGTATTAGGAGGTATCTGATGGAGACTGAGATTTTGTGGGACTCCCTAGCCCCCTCCACTTTATTGATTGATAATTGACACATAACCTTGCGTAAGTTTAAAGTGTACAACATGTTGACCGGCTACATTAATAAATTTCAAAATCATTGCCATCATGGTTTGGCTGTCATCTTTATTTTGTCTTATGGTTACCATTTCTCTTATGTCCTTCCTTCCTTCCTCTCTTCTTCCACTCTTCCTTCCTTCCTTCCTAACAATAAAGATCTACTCTCTTAGCCATATTCAAGTATGTGAATAAGGTTTTCTCATGTGAACTCCACACCTTTGCAAAGCTTATATTCATCTCTTAGTACTTAGAATTTACAACCTGGGTTCACTGCTTGTCAAGTATATAGAGAACGAGATGTAGATATAGAAAGATATGGAAGGACTCATCTATATCTACCTAATTTAGAGATTCCACTCCAGAACTATGCTTTAAAAGACATCAGCATAAATGCAGAGGAAACAGTCAAAGAAAAAAGAAGCGAGTCTTTCAACAAACCAGATATCAGGTCATATCGGAGTAAATTATGCATAGTAACATGATGATATGTAATGAAGCCGTTAAATTAATTTACGCTGCAACTGTATACCAAGTGCCTCTTATTGCCAAGCGTGAGATGTTTCATGGAACATGAAAAATGCTTATGCTATAATATTATGTAAAAAATGGAACAAAATTATGTATAAATTATGTTCATAGGCATAACGATGTAAAAAAATCCCCCCTCTCCAAATTCATGCCTTGGGTTAAGGCTCAAAAGGAGTTTTTAAGAGTATGCTTCAGTGATGGGAAGGCATGCCATTTTATTGGCTTCTCCTAGGTAATTTGTAGAGTTTTCAAATTTCTTTAATGAAGAAAAGAGATTAAATAGACTTGTGCTCGAGAGTCAGTGTTACACGGGCCTCCTGCAAAATTGTCAGTGGTGTTAAAGCAACTCCTTTGTGGGGCTCGCACCTTCTCTCATGGATGGAGTCAGATGAGGGTTTCAGATCTATGCTCCACTTTGCTTTACCCTGGTCCCTGGTGATGCCAAAGTGTGTGTGTTCAACTGATTTACCCTAAACAGAGGCTGACTTCAGCAGAAGCTGTCACACCTGGGAAGACTTGGATTCATTCCGATTGGCTAGGGTCCAGGGTCCTGTACTTGGCGAGTGTTGCCAGCATTTGACATGAAATACAGACCATGGACGAGGCCGTTCCTTTGTTTCAGGGGCTGAATTTGCTCTCTGTGAAAGTTCCAGTGCTCAGGACAAAGGGAAAAAAAAAAAATCACAGCACTGAGACACAGGACACTTTCTTGCAGTGGGGAAGAGTTTTTCATCTTGCTTCCCCCAGGCCTCTCATTCCTAAAGATGATGACTGCGCACGACCTTCGTTGTGAATCCACTAAAGAAACACGCACCCCTTGAAAACGTCTGAGCAGAGCCGAGTTGTGGACGTGAGGCACCCAGGAGTTGTGCCGGGGGCACCAAGGAGGGTCCGGGGGCTGATGTTGGGGAGGGCTGGGTGTGGACAGGCCGTGCGGTGGGGGCCAGGGCGGATTTGGTGCACCCCTGGGAGATTTTAGGCAGAAGAGTAGCCACACGTAATTTTTGTTTAATTCAGCATTGTCGTTTCTCTGTGTTAAATACATTTTGCCAGGAGGACGGGAGCAGTCATGGGACCCGAGGAGGGGGCCTC
>JAQQSY010002424.1:0-13687 GCA_028646535.1 Procyon lotor
TAATTGCCATATAAAGAATAAGGAACTCGCCTACGTGTGTAGTGACGTATGTGCTTGTTTACTCGAGTGCATAAAAATGCTGCAAAGGGGAGAGGCGGGGCTTCTCGCCTCAGCACTGCGCTGTGTCACATGTGCCGGTGGGAGCCCCAGCTAGCTGGAAATAAATCCTCTTGCTGTTGCATCCAGCCTGCCTTTTGTGGGTTCTTTTGGGGAGGGTCTCGATCCGGACACAACACTATAATTCAGAGGTTTTCTTCACTCTTTTTTCCTTTTTACTCTTCTGACCGGATAATTATACATCATCAAGCTTCAAGTTCACGTTCTTCCTCTTCCTTGGTCAAGTCTGCTAGTGCACCTTTCTATTGAATTCTTTAGTCACTGTACCTTCAGCTCTAGGATTACTTTTTTTTTCATTAATTGTCAAACTTATTTTGTTCATGCATTGTTTTCCTAATTTTATTTCACTGTGGATCTGTCTTCTTGTCATCACCGAATTTCTCTAAGAGTCTTATTCTGAATTCTGTATCAGACACTGCATAGATCATTTCTTCAGCGTCAGTTACTGGAGCTTTATTAGTTTTCTTCGGTAGTGGCAAGTTCACCTGATTCTTCAAGATCCCTGTATTCTTTCATAGGTAGCCACACAACTGAGAAAGCAGTTTCCTCTTTCAGGCTTTCTCAGCATTTGAGGAGGCCTGCTGCCTTGTTTTCCTGCTGTAGATGTGCTGCCCAGCTGTCTAGTATTTCTGGCCTTACTTCATGGTTTGGTGGGGCTGGTACCATGCTTCGCAGTTGAGAAGGGCCAATGACTTGCTTTCCTGCATGTGTGGGTCTCTAGAGTACACGGAGGTTGGGACAAACTGCCTGCTGGGGGGACCCAAAGTGAGCAAATCTGGTGATGGAGCTCTCTAGCCAGACAGAGCCATCAGTGGAGCAGAACTACTGGATGGACCCTCCAGTTATGCACCATAGCCAAGAGGAACACAGGTGGCTAAGATCCACAAGCTCACTGCTGGGAGATCCCTTTCCCTTTCTCTAGCTGATTCCTACAGTGACCCATGCGAGGTAGTCCCTTAGTGAGCCTCCTTGGAAGTGTCCCAGCACAGTGGAGAAGGTGAACATCCACTTTGGGGTCTCCTTTTCCCACTGGCAACACCGTAGACCCAGAGTGACCCCCTCAGCATGGTGTGCTGCCCTGGCCTGGGGTAATGGTGATGCAGTCAAAGTGAAACCTTCTCAGCCATCTAAGGTGGATTTTTTTTTTCTTTCAGTTTTTATGGTCCAAAGGGCAATTCAGCCTCACCCATGGGTTCTGAGATCTTCACAAATGTGTCTTTTCTATGGATAGCTGCTAGTCGCTCTTTCTGTGAGGGGGAACTGAAGGCAAGAACCACCTGTTTCACCATGTTCCTGACATCACTTGAGGCAATATTTTTTATAACTAGAAAGGATAATGTCATGCAGTAACAGCTGGCAAGCACACGTGTTAAGAACACCAGGTACAGATAAGTTAACTGTCTGTGAAAAAGAAAGATGAAGTTGGACCAGTCCTTGATCATAGTTAATACTGAAAGCAATAATTGCTGTATTTTTCAATTCAAGGATTTTACAGACCAGCCCTATATTGACATGTGACTTTGATACTCCCGTCACATACATCTGTGGAGATGGGACTATTAAGTTATTTAAGTCAACTTTGTGAAGCTCTGAAAAAAAAAAAAGATTCTAGAACCCCTCATCAAAAAGCCATCTGCATGTACGGCAGCTCGGGAAAATTTCTACAGCCTAAGCCAGACAAACAATGCTCAGATGAAAGAGGGTTTTTAAGGGCCTCAGTTAACGAGGCCTCCAGTTACCCTGGCCAGTGGGCATTCAAGTGTTGGCTTTGGCAGGCAGGTGCTGGATGACACACAGAAGAGCCCAGAGAGGCTGCTTCCCCTTACACCACCTCAAACTTTGGATTTTCAATTTATTTTTTAAAAGCAGATACACAGTAAACATCGGAATGTGAGTTTTATGCTAAATACATTTTGGTTTCAGAGCAGTTATCTCTTGCTGCCAGAATAGCCCTAAGGATTAAGATGGTTTATTGGGATCAAATGCCTGGGAGATTTATTATAGTGCAGACTGTTTACTCGTTCCCATTAAAATGCCGATTATGCTTATTTCTTTGCCTCCCTCTCCTCCACCTCCTTTATTCCCTTCTCCAAACCCATACTTATTATTTTCCAACTTTAAGATGAATCTACTTAGATTTTTATTCTTTATTAAAATTGAGTCCTTGGAAGCTCTCTGACTTTATAGGGGACTGGGAGTGGCAATGGCATATATGTAGCTCATTAAGGTCTTGGGAACACTGAGTCCCTGGTTAGCAACCTGGGGTAGGGTTGGGGGGAGGGGGCGCTCCAGGACTGTCTTTGATGACTGAAGAAAACGGTGCACATTTGGAATTATTTGTTGTGAACGATCACAAATACCTTTATAACTTTCTACAATTTAGAGGTACGTAAAAGCAAAGATAATTTGCCACCAGGTATATGCTTTACGTGGACAAAAAGGGACATTATTTATTTAATAGCCAAATTCTATGTAAAACATTCAGCAGAGCAGGTGAGTTTGCACACAATATATCAGCTCTCAAGAAAACAGACATGAGACAGCAGAAAATATGATCATTTAAATAAGAAAGCTACAGCCCAGGAAATCATCCTGGAGGGCTTGATAAGGCATCCATATGTATAAGAAAGCCAATCTGTGGGGTGCCTGGGTAGCTCAGTGGGTTAAAGCGGCTGCCTCAGGCTCAGGTCAAGGTCTCAGGGTCCTGGGATTGAGCCCCACATTGGGCTCTCTGCTCAGCAGGGAACCTGCTTCCCCCTCTCTCTCTGCCTGCCTCTGCCTACTTGTGATCTCTGTCAAATAAATAAATAAAAATCTTAAAAAAAAAAAAAAAAAAAGCCAATTGTAAGTCCATTAGGTGTGTAGAATGATTTTATGAAAATGATGGTGGGCCAGGTAAATATACCATAAATAAATGCACCTTGAATACTTCATGACTATTACAATGCCTATCATGTACAAGATGCCCAATAAACTTCTGTGGAAAAAACAATGGAATATAGCTCATCTGATACTCATTGGCTGTGCCAATACATTGCTACAATTTTTCTTTTTCTTTTTTTTTTTCCTGGTACATTTTCCCGTTTTTCTCCTTGGAAAGATCTAGACCAGCCATCGTCCAACTTTGGTATGTAAAGAATCACATGGAGGGGGGTCTTTACAACACAGATCGCTGGGCTCTGCTCCTGGAGTTTGATTCAAGAGGTCTGGGGAGAGGTCCGAGAAGCTGCATTTCTAACATGGAAAACTGACGCTGGAATGCTGGTGCATGAACACATTTTGAGAACTACTACAGCCTGTAACATGATGTAGGAGTAATTATACACTTGAGGACAAAGAAGTGCTCAGCTCTGCCAATACAAAAAACATGATTTCCATCTATTCGAAAGATTCAGAGCAGTTACTGTCTGCTGCTAAGGTTTCTACTACAGTTGCAAGACCAAAGTGTCCTCATGCTTTCTGATTGTGGCAGCCCAGATACAATAAGGAAATATGGGAGAAAACCATGGTGACCCAGGAAAAATAACATAGAGAATTTTTGCAACTCAGCGATAACTCTATAAATAGTGGAGACCTATTGTATTTAGAAGAATCTAAAATTTAAATTTACATGAGAAGCATCAGAAAATCATTCCCCTGCACACTTGCCTTCTGATTGATTCCACTTTCTAAAGCTTAAAGGTTAAAACTAATTAAATTAAAAGAAAAAAAGAAAAACCACATAATTAGAAGACTTTAGTTGCCTGATAGCTCAGGTGCCTTCCTACTTAAAAAATTCTTTGAGTCTGATTGATTATTTCAATCCCTATTGATAGGGTAGAGCCAAGGAAGCTGATTTACCAAAAGCAAATGATCGAACAAAACAACACAAAAGTGCTGTGCAATTGACACTCATTGTTTGTCAAGCTCTCTGCCAACCTCTTTATATACCTTATTTCATTCACTCTTCATAAAGGTGCTGATCTCCTGTTACTGAGAAGAGTCAGGTATAGAGAGTTTATGTGACTTGTCCATGGTCACACTTCTTACCGGAACCAGAACTTGATCCTTTCCTGATAACCCAAGAATTTGAAATACAGAAGTTCCAAATAGGCCTTGGTGGAGGAACCAGTATTAACAGCAATATTAACAGGGCCAACCAGTATCATAGCAATTAGAGTAGTAGTCCTAAAAAGTCCTAGGATAAAGATATCTCTATCCTCATTTTAGGTCTGAGAAAACCTAGGAAGTTAAGCAGTCTGCCTGAGGCTATATAGTTAGCAAGAGATCAACTAAGGTTTATAGATTCTAAAGCCCACGTTGTTTATATACCACTACCAGACCCTAATATCAAGCAGTCCCCTTCCTAGACTCTTCAGGAACAATCCACAACACAAAAATTCATTGGTTCCCCATTGACAGAAGAATGCTGTGATCGCCACCTTATATACAAGGCCAAACTTTGATGTGCATGTCCACAGCTATACTGGATAAGGGCATGTTTATCTTTATAAATGTTTTTATTGGTATCAAAGTAATATATACACATAGCTTCACAGGACAAATAATTACTTTATAACCAGTAACAGCAGCCCCTGCTCCCACTTTTCCTCCCCTCCACGCTCATCCTGGTTGCCAGACACACAATCTACTCTTAGTTCTTTTACTAGGTATTTGCCTCTGCATTTCTAAATACTGCATGCTCTATCTTTTGATTCACAGATATAAAACATTATTCACTAACTTCCTAATGTGGAACTATAGGATTTTTTTCCTCTCTTACATATATTTTCTCTTCTTCACTCTTTCAATGTAGTTATACATTTCGATTAAATATTATCTGGCATTTTCATGATTATGACTACATAAATATTCTTTGCTAGGCTGTGTATTATGACTTCTCATTTTTTTTCTTTCTTTCCTTTTTTTTTTTTTTTTTTGTGGTATAATATTTAGCTTCTTTTAGAATAGCAACCCTTAATCCTTTTCATTTACTTGGTTTCATTTGGACCTAGAGTTAAATCTTCTCCATTCTATTAATAGCCTTTAAAGGTGATTTTCCAGATAAGGTTTTACATCACCAACTCTGTCCAATGATCTACTAGTTTTGGGGTTTTGTTGTTGTTGTTGTAGTTGTTGTTTGGTTTGGTTTGCTGGTAAATCTTGGGGACATTCCTGCCAGAGTTCTCTATTTTCTTGCTTCAACCTGAACTAGCTGCACTTTCAGCTACCTTCACAGCTATCCCCCTTTGTTATCAACTTGCTAGTTTTCTCATTCTCTTGTGTGGTGGGTTTTCTATTTGCTGGGTTCCCTATCTTTCTCCTACCCACTTTATTCCCTTGTCAAGTAAAGCACATCCTCTAGCAGCTTCCTGCAAGAGGGTTCATGGTATGTGATCCTGGAGATTCTGCATCTCTGAAAAAGTTTATATTCAAATTATTGATGGTTTTGTTAGAGTATGGAAATCTAGGTAGGAAATCCTTTTTCCCAAGAATTATATTCCACCGTGGTCTTCTAGCTTCCGACGTTGCTGTTTGGTAGACCATTGCCATTTTGGTTCTCTGTCCTCTGTGTGTGATCTGGTTTTTTAGAATCTTCTCTTTATCTCTGGTATTTGAAATGCCATAATGACATGCTTTGGTGGCTTCTGCTGGGTCAGCTACAATATGAACCTGACAATTTTGCCAGAGAGGAAAATAGAGATTATATTCTCCAGAGTTTATCGTAAGATTTCTTCCCCAAATGGCCAAGTAATTTAACAAGAAGCGAAAGCACAAATTCAACTTGAATAAATATAATGTGATTCTCTTTGCAGGGCCTTTTGTAAGACACAGCTCCTCCCTTCAGGGGGCCTGGAATCTGCTGTGGCAGATATGATAAGAACTTAAAATTATAAAGAAAAATTTATAATGACCTTCTTAGAAACGTGTGACAGAGCTTCAAGGGAAAATGAAGTAATTTCAGATAAGGAGTAGGGAAATGCTAAGAATGAGGGGGTGTTTGGTGAATTAGGAATGTGAGGAGAGTGGTAAATATAGGAAAGGGCATTAACACTTCAGGGGGGTCTGAAGTAAGCGGTTAGTAGTAGCAGAGGTAGAAGAGGCATTTGTTTACAGGCAAGAGTAGGTGAAAGACACAATGATGAGAAAGTGAAAGATAAATCCAAGAATAACAAGGTGACTGGATCCCAGCTTTCACATGAAGAAATTTGGGGCTAAAGTCCAGCAAGCTTTGGTTACAAACTCATTTTTTTGGGGTAATTTATTTCGATTTTTTCTCACTTGCCAATTCATATTCACTGATCGAATACTGTGAACCAGCCTCTGCGCTGGATGCTAGGGAGACTCTGAGGGAGACCTAGTTCCTGATCAAGCGATTAACTGCTGCATATGAAGACGTGCTATGTTGTACTTGTGTTTTATCTACATTCTACAGACCAAGTATGAATGAGACTGACAGAGGTCTTTAGGAGAACCGAGAAAGTAGAGTCTAGGTTGTCTGGGGTCTTCAGAAAAGGCCAAAGAGAGATGATGGCACCAAAAAGAATCAAATGAGATATGCAAGTATGGGCAGAGCATTCTAGGCAGAGGAAACCTCACCCTCAAAGGCAGAGATGAGAGAGGACATGGCATGTTCATTTATTGATTCATTCATGCTACAAATTTTATCAGGTACTTATTATGTACTAGCCACAGTACTAGCCATGCTAGGGAAACTACTGATCTTTAACAGAGTATGATGGTGCCCTTCCTAGGTTGTTACCTTCATGAGAGTAGGAATTACACCTGTCTTATTTGTTATTGGGTCCAGTACTTAATATTTGTACAATAAATATATGTAGAAGCACGATAATGGATTTCCACAGGGAAGAGAAGAACTACAAGATGATAAAGAGATTGATGAGAGAGAGGTTTTGAGAATTATGAATAGATTATGTTAATTAAAACTAGGAGTATGGGGAACCTGGGTGGCTCAGTTAATCATCTGACTTTAGCTCAGGTCATGATCTCAGGGTCCTGGGATTGAGCCCCATGCTGGGCTCTCTGCTCAGCAGGGACCCTGCCTTTCCCTCTCCCTCTGCCACTCCCTCCCCGCTTGTGCTTGCTCCCTCACTGTCAAATAAATAAAATCTTAAAAAATTAAATCTAAGCATTTGGACAAAACTGCTCAAAATTTACATCATACATATATTAAAAAGAGTAGAAGGTACAAGAGCCGAAAAATGGGATTTCCAACATTTCTGCACAAAAGAAAGCAGTACCATTAAAAAGACTGGGTTTCTACCATGCCAGCGACGAGTTTTATTTATTTGTACTTGATCTATATTATGACCGGTAACATCAAACCACTTGTGTTTGGAGAATTCTGTTAAGTGCCTCCTTCTAAAAACCTCAATGCTTCCTCTCCCATAGCCCTTGACCATTTGGTTCTACAAGACAACATCAGCAAAACAAAACAAAAAAACCCAAAAACAAAAACTTCCCCTGGAATTTGGCATTTCTACTTTGCCTTTCTTTAGTCATTAAATCTTAATTTTATCCAGATTTAGACAGAACTCAGCTCAGTCCTTGAACTCCTAGGCCTATGTACCTCACAAAATAGAAATTGAGCTCTGTGCTCCTTCTCCAAGGAATATAATCATAGTCTCAGCCACTGGACCACTACTGCAAACAAGACAACCTTATTCCCCCTCAGTGGAGTCTTTGACTGGGAAGGAGTGGCCACATAACCAACAAGTAAACCACATTAAAACATTATCACCAAAGCCTTAGGAAGGGGAGAAGCTTTGAGGAGGGAGAAATTTCTTCTATCAAATGTATCAGAGCAGATCAGATAAGACCTGAAAAGTATATAAAATTCTAGGGATAAAGGAAAGACAAAGTTCTTACACTCGAGAGACTTGTGGTCTTTTAAAGGACACCACTCTCTATAGAGAGATACTTAAGTCAAGGGGGAAAATTGGAGGGTGAGAGGAACCATGAGAGACTGTGGACTCAGAGAAACAAACAGGGTTTTAGAGAGGAGGGTGGGGGGATGGGTTAGGCCGGTGATGGGTATCAAGGAAGGCACCGATAGCAGGGAGCACTGGGTGTCATAAGCAAAGAATCTTAGAACACTATGTCAAAAACTAATGATGTACTGTACGTGACTAACATAACACAATTAAAAAAAAAAAAAAAAAAGAGTTTCCTTAACATGCCTAGCACTGTGATGGTGAGTACCCAAAGAGTATGTGTAGAATCAATAAACGCATGTGTCATACATTCCCTCACTTGTGTTTCTTTGAATTCGGTCTGACAGCTAGGAGGTCACTGATGACCTAAATAAGAAAAACGCCCTGTAGTAACAGAAACAGAAGTCCAACTGCAGGAACTAAGGACTGAATGAAAGGTGAGGAAGTAGAGAAAATGAGCAAAAGACAACTTATACTATTGTGGAAAGAGCATGGTTTTAAGAAATACAACACTGGCTTTCTTGATGGTATTTACTTGAAAATTAAAATCAAAGTGCCCCATGGTTTTATATGAGGGAAGACTCTCCATATTTCCTACCCCCAAAAGACATAAAAGACAAGTAGTTCATCTGCTGGTACTCCGTAGCCTGAAAGCCAGTCAAAGACAAGGACCAGATTTTATCATTAGGTTTCCTGAGGTTCTTAGCTCAGGCTTTGATACATACTAGGTTCTCAGTTAATATTTGTTAAAGAAATTAACATACAAAGAACAACCTGGCTAATCCTTCTTATCCTGCAGCATAACCAAGGCAAGGGGAGTTAAACAGTAAAAGATGTAAGTTGGGTAAAATATATCACTTTGCCACATGTCATACACGCCAGATTTCGCCTATGAAACTATATAAACTGTTAAATGATTGAATGAATCAGCAAATAAATGGATGAAACATTAGTAAATAATTCAATATAGGTATAACGTTCTGAATTACTGGGTTATTTTAATGGTCAAAGGACCTTGCTGGTTGTTGGTTTGCTTCCTCTATTTGCTGGCGTTTATTGACCTATTACCTACAACCATTTGCCAACTTACAGCAGAACTGACTGTAAGCTATCTTTGAAGCAAGAACACATAAATGCACCCAGAAAGAGAAGAAACAGATCACTTTTCCTACCTCACATTCCGTTACCTACAGAAGGTAACTGAGCGGCGCCCGAACAGCTCACATGGTTAAGCGTAGGACTGACTCTTACTCGGCTCGAGTTGTTGCAGGATCCCTTTCCCTTCGAGGCCCAAGGTTCTTGGTCACGCCGCTTGGAAGAATGAAAAGGTCGACCAGATGAAGAGTGGTGGGCAGCAAAGCAAACTTTATAGATGGAAAAGACCAAACTCCCGAACACACAAGGGATCCAAAATGGTTGCAGCGGGAGTGTCTCAGTCCAGGGCTTTTATGGGCTTGTGGGCGGGCAGTTTTAACCTGATTGAGCCTCCACGCGCCTGTCATCCAACCAGGTTTCTGTCCCCGTGCTCATCTACCTATCAGGTAGTTGTTCACCTGGGAAAGGGTGGAGACTCTTTGCAGGGTGGTGTAAAATTCTTTTAAGGGTAGTTTCCTTTAAGGGGAGGGCCCCTTGTCCCTCCTGCCTCCTTTCCACCTGTCTTTCCTTAAGATCCTGATCCCAGGGTCCTGGACTCCACGCTGGGCTTGCAGCCTGCTTAGGATGCTTTCTCTCCCTTTACCTCTGCCCCTAGCCGCACCTCCTCGTGCGCCCCCCGGGGGCTCTCTCAAGAAAAAAAAGAAAAAAGAAGAAGGTAATTGATTGCCAAAGAGCACCACCTCTATACTTCTTATTTTTATTATTCAGAAGAAAGTGGGGAACGTGGTGCCATCCGCTTGTCACCATTTGACAGACATTATAATAAGTGCTGTAATTGCTGCGTAGAGGTGGGAATGGATTGCTGTGATTCCCTAACTTGGGTGGAAAGCAGTACAAGCATCGTATAATTTGCTTTGTAGGTTCTTAAACTGATTGACACTGGAAGCTACATCATACCATTTTCCCTCCATTCTGCGTAAGAGCGCGCAATGCTGGGTCTGATATTTCCCCGCATGGACAGCATGGGGCATTCTCACTCACCTTAAGTTTTCTTTTCTAAGCTCCTCCTCCTGAAAAGAAAAATGGCAGTACCTGTCCCCCTGGCCATGTCACCATTTTGCTTTCTTTGCAGAAGAGCATGTACTGAAATAGGCATCGAAAAAAGGGATTTATCCCATTTTTTTAAAATGACAAAACCTGTCACAGGGACTACAGTGAGTGATAGAAACTTCTTCAACTCTCCCTCTTATAATTTATTTACCAGAGCAGCCAACACTCCACCCTGGGACCAAAACACAGGCAATTGCTAGCCTTGTAAAAAATCAAAATCATTTGCGGAATAAAAAGGCATCTCTCTCCCATGCAAATATCCACATATTACAATTTTAGGTAAATGTATTCACAAGATCAGGAAATATGTTCTTAATTGGAGTTGGTTGTTATCAGTTGGTACCGGCTCAATTTTGCTCAGCTGCAGCAGGATCTGCAGGCACTGGTGACACGCACCAAAACCTGTGGGCTTCCTCTCACTGATGATCACTCCGAAGCTTGTGCCAACTTAGCTATTTATGTTTACAATGGGCTTACTTTCCCAGAAGATGCAGGATAGCTGTTCTCTTTTCCTGAAATATTACCTGCCTGATTAAAATATCCAGTTATGGCTACACCAGTAGAGACAGCAATTCTAGGAAATAACTATTTTCAGAACAGGGTTAGTCATTCCATCAGCAGCTTAACAAGGGCAGAATGACTGATTATTAAGAAAGAGTCTTCCAGAAAAATGGCCAAAGAATTCCAAGTTGGGACATTGGTCAGTTTTTAAAATTTAAGAGGGCTGGGTAAAAAGAAGAAATAGAACAAAAATGAAGATACATGCAGATATTTTTAAAGTAAGTTCAAAATAGAAAGGACACCTGTCTGTATTCAGAGTAGGTGCTATTTAACTCTTCGGAATTTCCAGGGCATTAAAAAAAAAAAAAAGCCTACTTAAAGAAAATTATGGCTTGTAATTTTATTGTCACTGTATTTGCATAAAAATCTTTTTATTACTCAATCTAGTTTCATGAAAATGGGCTATTATTTTCCCATGAATTTTTACCTGTTCCCATTTTAAAATCTAATTAAAATTTTCCCCTTCCAGTAGCTAAAGCTGGACACCATGTGGATTATCACAGGGGAGCAGGAAATAAGACGGAAGATGTATGAACAGGGAACTTCTACTGAGAGTGGAGAGTCATGAGATCTGCCCTTTTTTTTTTTTTTTCAGGAGATCTGCCTGTCTTTCAAGGTGAGCAAAAGGTGCTTTACCTGACATGAGGCAGGATGGCAAGCACAGGATTACATCCACTATCCAGGTTACGGGAATATTTTTATAGTGTATTTTTATGTGTATTACTTACATGCTTATTTTTAAGGTAATATGTG
This sequence comes from Procyon lotor, assembly GCA_028646535.1. NCBI lineage: Eukaryota > Metazoa > Chordata > Mammalia > Carnivora > Procyonidae > Procyon > Procyon lotor. The sequence goes on from JAQQSY010002424.1 coordinate 11,571, forward strand.
TAAAATGTTCTAATAGGAATTACAGTGCTTCTCATTATTTTAGGTCAATCTATTTTTTGGTTCGAAAGTTGGTATCCCCAGACCCCTAAACTCCTGAGGACTAAGGATCCATTTATGTTTCTTTGATTCTTACTGCTTTCAGCCTTCCTCCTCTCAAATAGCCTTGATGAGTTCCCATGTTTTGTCTTGGTGAACTTTTCTTGTATTTTCCTTCCATTTGCCCTCTCCAATCCAACTTCCTTAAAAAAAATTTGCTGTCAGAAAGGAAAGTTTTACACCACTGGGGCCTCGCTGAATCCAAAAAGCAATGACTGATTCTTATACTTGTTTACCACATTCTAATCCCAATTTAGGGCAACTCATTCTACAGCTTTATGACTGGTTGATAGTATCTCATGAATAACAATGAAAGAATAACCTATCATGGCAGACTCTCTGACAAAGTGGTGATATGTAAATGCAAAGATAATTGCCATTTGGAAATGAAGGCTCTCTCTCTCTCTCTCTCTCTCTCTCTCTCTCTTTCTTTTTTTGTAAACACAATCAGTTGAAAATAAAAACTAGTCAAGATACATGCATTCTACTGCTGGCATTTTAAAAAGTTGACTTCAATTTGATTAATACAAAAAGGATTTGGCCCAAGAAGTCTTAAAGAGTTTCACTGATAATAGAAAAAAAGTGAAAGTAACAAAATTCCGACTTAAAAATTAGCAATATACATTAGATGTAAGAAGATATCTAATAAAGGAGGTGGGCACATGTGCAGTTAGAGATTCAAGGATCAATTGTACTTTTAATTACTCAGCACATCAGGAACCTGATCTCAGTTAGCCAAACCATTAGGCAAGTTTAATTCTTATGGCAAAAAACGATCTGGGTAGTTGGAATAATTAAAGCTCACAGATAATCCCAAACCCTTATGACAGTGATTCATTAAAGTCTCCTCCCTTAGAGAAATAGTTTTATAAAAGCTACAGATCATTACAAAACTGTCTGGCTAATGTCTCCTCTCCTTTGATTATCCCGCTGCAATCTCTTGAGATGGCCCATCCAAAGCAGTGAAAAAGCCCAGAGTCAGGAAAGAAGAGGAAAGGGACAGAGGCTCAAGGAGAAGCCAGTATAAAAGCACATGACTCTCAGTGGTAAGCCTATCCTGGAGAAGAACGGAAAGTAGGATTCACATAACTCCGTTGAAACCAGTAGTGAGCAGTCAACCTATAGGAGGAGGGTGTGTGCAAAGACAGGTAGCAGTGCCCCAACTAGAACATGAATTTTTTTTAAAAGAATTTATTTATTTGAGAGAGAGAAAGAGAGCACTAGAAGGGGGGGAGGGGGAGAGGAAGAGGGAGAAGTAGGATCCCTGCTGAGCAGGGAGCCCGACCCAATGTGGGGCTCAATCCCAGCACCCTGAGATCATGACCTGAGTCGAAGGCAGACACCTAACCAATTGAGCCACCCAGGCGCCCCTAGAACATGAACAACTTCTAGTTTGGTAGCCATGTAGAGAGATTATGTTCTAGATAGAATTTTTTCCTTATTTTCTACCTTCCTCTATTATTTGCCTCAGTATTATCAGCATATAAGATCAGGTAAGGGATAATGCAACAATCTTTACCTTTTTTCTCATTGTTTTACTGGCACACCTTCTGCCTTATCATTCCCAACCTGGGCTGAGCCATAATCCATTACAGACCAGTTTTCTAACTTCCGATTCAATGAGTTTCTTGATTAATCACTACATTTATCTTCAAAACTTCTTTTTACAAAATCTAGATAAATGTCTGCCCCTTCCTATCTTCATGCTCTCCATTCAAGAAGAATCTAGAAAACTCTAAGCAGGCTTCATCATTCTCTTTCTCTCTTTCAGCTGTCTGTCAAAATCAACATATGCACCTGGCAGTTATTTTCATCAGGATGCTACAAATACATTTCCCATAATGGCAAATGAAATCATGCTTAGGGATGCCAAAGGAACACAGTGACTCATAGACAATTGACTCGATGGTGGGGGGGAGCATTCCTTTCTCAGAGGCATTCTCTTCCACCAAGCCTGCGGTTTGTAGAAGTAGGTGCAGGTAGCACACATGGAGTAGGGAGGAAAGAAGGAGTACAGACCT
>JAQQSY010002426.1:0-13686 GCA_028646535.1 Procyon lotor
AGAGAGAACCAATTACCTTATGGTCTCACTTACGTGCTGAGCATAAAGAAAAACATGGAAGGCATTGTGAGAAGGAAGGGAGGGGTGTATGGGGGGAAACCAGAGGGGGAGATGAACAATGAGAGACTGTGGACTCTGAAAAACAAACTGAGGATTGGGGGGGGGCTGGGTGAACTTGCTGGTAGGTATTGAGGAAGGCACGTATTGCATGGAGCACTGGGTGTGGTGCATAAACAATGAATCTTGGAACCCTGAAAAAAATAAAATAAATAAATAAGCAATGTTTTTATTGTTAAATATAGCATGTATACAAAAGAAATATGTTATGTATATCAAGTCTTTAAAAACTCGGGGCACCTGGGAGGCTCAGTGGGTGAAAGCCTCTGCCTTCGGCTCAGGTTATAATCTCAGGGTCCTGGGATCGAGCCCTGCATCGGGCTCTCTGCTCAGTGGGGAGCCTGTATCCCCCTCTCTTTCTGCCTGCCTCTCTGCCTACTTGTGATCTCTCTCTCTCTCTCTGTCAAATAAACAAATAAAATCTTAAAAAAAAAAAAAACCAATAGACTATCAAACACCCATGAATCAACCATGCAGGTAAGCTTCAGGTATGGAACTCCCTTGACCCTCTTCATTTATATTCAGTTATAATCCACACTCATGGCACTATCCTACATTACTGTAATTTTTAAAACTTGTTTTGAGAGATAATTGACATATAACAGTGTGTAAGTTTAAGGTATAAAAAGTGTTGATTTGAAGGATGCCTAAGTGGTGCAGTCAGTTGGGCATCTGACTGTTGGTTTCAGCTTGGGTCATGATCTTAGGGTTGTAAGATCAAGCCCTGCGTTGGACTCAGTGCTCAGCAAGGAATCTGCTTAAGATTCTCTGTCCCTCGTCCTGCCTCTAGCTCTTTCTCTAAAATAAATAAATATAACATAATAAAAAATTATTTGAAAACACCAAAAAAATATTTAAAAAGGTGTTGATTTGATGCATTTATATATCACAATATGCTACCACCTTAGCCTTAGCTAAACCTCTATCATGCCACATAATTATCATTTCTTCTTTGTGATGGAAACAAGAGTCATATTTTAGTGTGATTTTCTTGTTCTTCATAGGAGCATTTGTTAGCCATATGTTACCCTACCACTTATCCTCATTTCTTCTACCATCATCCTAGTCCAATTTATGACCATAACTCCCATATGTCAATAACTTCCTAAATTGATTCTGCATCCACTTTGCCTCCTTATTATACATTCTTCATATAGCAGCCAGAATTGTTTTTTTAAAAACAGATCAGATTATGTTCCTTCCCTGCTCAAAACCCTTCAATTGCTTCCCACTGCTTTCTTAGAATGAAAAACATTGTTAGTAACAACAAATGGCATTTCCTGAGTTGTGGTAATGCTCAGTGTATCACTACATCATTTGACTTTCACAGTGATGCAAATGATTATTTCCTTTCCGTTATTTCTCTTATTTATACTGATGGGTAAGCAGGAATCTGTAAGGTCTAATGTAATTGCTGAATGACACATTTAAAAGTGGTGAAGCTGGAATTCCAGGCTGGGCCTTTTCAGCTACAGAGCATGTCTTTGAAATAGAGAGTCCTGAGTGAAGTGACTTATTCCCTGTATTTTCATCTCTATTGCTCCTCTAGTATTCCCAATAGGGAACATAGACATAGAGATAGAAAGGAATTGGCTCATACAATTGTAGGGTGGGGACTGCCGAGTCTGAAATCTTTAGAGTAGGCAGGCAGGCTGGAGACCCAGGAAAGACTAAATGTTGCAGCTGAAGTCTGAAGGCAGTTTGGAGAAAATTTTCTTCCTCTTTGAGGAACCTCAGTCTTCTCTCTTAAGGCCTTCAACCATTTAGATGTGGTCCACTCAGATTATGGAGAGTAATCTGCTTTATTCAAAGTCCACTAATGTAAGTGTTAATCACATATAAAAATACCTTCACAGCAACATTTGTACAGATGTTTCACCAAGCAACTGGGAAGTATAGCTTAGTCAAGTTGACACATAAAATTGACCACCATATTCCCTGACTATATTTTCATGGTAAAGAATTAAAACAACAAGAAGCATATTGAAGAAATACTAAAAGTCATACTCCCATCTCCATTCCCTTCCCTGCAGAAAAGGGGAGCACCGTCAATCTCTCAGTGAGCATCCTTCCAGAACTCTGCCTGCCCCTTAACATTTATACATATAAATATATACATATATTATTTTATTTTGTTTTGTTTTATTTTATTTAAATGGGATAATTCTATAAGTATTGTTTGGTGTCTTGTTTTCCCTCTTGAATGGTGCATCATATATGTTTATCTTTTTTGTAACTTACATAAACAAAACATTTATTCAATGTTTACAACATTGAATGATACCATTGAATAAAGAGCAAAAGCATCTCCTTGACCCTTTCCTGAACTTCACTCTTCTCCTCAAAAGTAAATGTTGTTATCATTTGGTAGGTACCTATGAAAACTGTATACAGAATATTATATACAGAGGTGAAGATGGCAGGGCTTGACTCTGTCTCTTTTTTTTAATAAAGATTTTATTTACTTGACAGAGAGAGAGGGAGAAGCAGGCTCCCTGCAGAGCAAGGAGTCCGAGGGGGGGAGGTGGGGTCTAGTGACGGGACGGGGGGTGTCGATCCCAGGACCTGTACGGAAGGCAGACATTTAACCAACTGAGCCACCTAGGCACCCCGATTCTGTCTCCTTCATGTGCTTTCTTCCTTTCCATTCTCACTCCTGCATAAAATTATATCCAGAATGGCATGATATGACATTGAGATTATGCCATATGACATGATCTATATGAATAAGAGAGAAGCTTGTTTGACTTGCACGTGTGCCACTATGAAGCATGTGAAAAACCTAAGCCCGTTCCTATGCAGGACTGTCTGACAGCTGTAGAAATCACCCTTTCCCTACAAAACTAGAGTCAAGTACTAGAAGCTCCCAGATTAGAGAAGCATATAAACGTCAAGAATAATTTTTCAACAAGAAAGCCAAGACTTTGATTGTGTGGATTTATTAGACCATTATCTGCAGAAGTTTCCAAGAAAAATACCAGGGGAAGGGAGGGGTGGGGCTAGTGGGTTGGACCAGAGCGGGGGCATGAATTTGGACCTGTAGCAGGTTGAATAAAGACCTCAAAAGAAAGTAGGTTCTAATTCCTAGAACTTGTAAATATCACTTGATTTGGGAAAAAGAATTTTGCATATATGATTAAGTAAAGGATTTTGAGATGGGATGATTATCCTGGGATATCCAGGTGGGCCATAAATCCAATCACAACTGTCCTTACAAGAGAGAGGCAGAGGAGATCTCTCTATGTTACACATACACGCGTGCGCACACACGCACACACACGGTGGGGAGCAGTGGGGAGCAAAGTAATGTGGAGGAGTAGAGACTAGAAAATACTGATCTTCAAGATTGGAGTGATGTAAACACAAGCTGAGGAATGCTGGCAACCAACAGAAGCTGGAAGAGGCAAGGAAGGATCCTCCTCTCCAGCCTCCAGAGATGGTAATTTGTTAAGGCAGACCTAGAAAACTCATACAGGACCAAATCTAATTTTTCAAGTGTCAGCCACAACTTCCATAAACACCTAGTAAGCCACTGTTAAAGATTAGATGGTCATAGAAGACTTAGGAACTTCACAGAGGCAACCGCCAACATGCTTACATCCACAGATCTAATATTTTTATTTGAAGGATCTCCCATTTTTTAATTGCATTATTTTTGAGGGTATTGAGTTTATAAATTCTTTATATATTTTATATATTTTGAATATTAACCCCATTCAGTACATTATCTTGTTTTGTTGTTGATTTCCTTTGCTGCACAAAAGCTTCTTATTTTGATGGAGTCCCAGTAGTTTAATTTTGTTTTTGTTTCCCTTGCCTTAAGAGACATATCTAGAATCTTCTAGGAGTTGTATTGTTGCAGGTCCTTGCAGGAGTTGCACATTTAGGTCCTTAATCCATTTTGAGTTTATTTTTGTGTACGGTGTTAAAAAGTGGTCTAATTTCGTTCTTTTATGTGTAACTGTCCAGTTTTCCCAGCACCATTTATTGAAGATACTCTTTTCCTCATTGCATATTCTTGCCTATTTTGTTATAGATTAATGGACCATATAAGTGTGGGTTTACATCTGGGCTCTCTATCTTGTTCCAGTTATCTATGTGTCTATTTTTGTGCCGGTATCATACTGTTTTGATTACTATACCTTTGTATTATATCTTGAAATCTGGGATTGTAATACCTCCAGCTTTGTTCTTTCTCAGGATTGATTTGGCTATTCAGAGTCTTCTGTGGTTCCATACATACAAATTTTAGTATTATTTGTTCTGGTTTTGTCAAAAATGCTGTTGGTATTTTGATAGGGGTTGCACTGCATCTATAAATTGCTTTAGGTAACATGGATGTTTTAACAATATTAATTCTTCCAGTCTATGAGCATAGAATATCTATTTGTTATGTCCTCTTTAATTTCTCTCATCAGTGTTTTATAATTTCCAGAGTACAGGTCTTTCACTTCTTTTGTTAGGTTTATTCTGAGGTATTTTATTGCCATTTTGTTATTTATTTTCTAGTTGTTTGTATAGTTCTTTTGTGTTCCTTTCTTCTTCTTTTGATTTTTTTTTTATGATTGATGAGTTTCTATAGTGTTATGTTTTGCTTTCTTTCACTTTGTTTTTTTGTTTATCTGTCATAGGTTTTGGGTTTGTAGTTACCATGAGGTCCATATATAATATCCTATGTAAGTAGCAGTCTGTATTAACTTGATGGTCATTTAAGTTCAAATACATTTTAAAAAAAGAAAAAACCTTTCTTTTTCTTTTTCCCATCTCTTTTTCCACGTTTTACTCCTTCCTCCACGTTTTATGTATACATTGTCACATTTTACATCTTTTTATTCATTATTTTCTTATGCTTAATTATGGCTGTTTTCTCTCCACTTAAAGGAGTCCCTTTAACATTTCTCATGTTATAGTCAATAGGAGTCAATAAACTCCTTTATTTTTCATTTGTCTGGGGAAATTTTGATCTCTTTTTCAAATCTGAATGATAACCTTGCTGGGTAGAGTATTCTTGGTTGTAGACATTTTCCTTTCAACACTTTGAATTTATCAGGCCACTCTCTTCTGGTCTGTAGAGTTTCTGCAAATGGCCAAGATACCTCTGAATGAACATTCCCTTGCTATTTATGGATTTAACAAAGTAACTTTTTCCAAACCTTTAAGCATTGGCTAAAAATCTGATCAAACACTTAAGAAATTAATATAAAGTACCTGCCTAGTATATCAGACTCTCTTTAGTGTTTCACACACCTTTAAAGACAGGCAGAAGTGGAAGAGATGTTTGAACTGTCAGGGTCTCAGTGCTAGACTCCAGGACTATGCTGGCACTAATACCCCCCACCAGCAGGGGGTGGCAATCCAGACAGCATGGCCTCTGGACTTGGAAAGGGAGGAAGGGTCTAAGAAGTGCCTTTTACATTCTCCCCCTGTTCTCCTTCCCCTACACAGAAGCCAGAAAGTCCGGGGAAGTGCTCTCCCCACAAGATGCTGGGGAACAGAAGAAACTGTTCCCAGTTCATGCAAGGAGTATGTGTGTGCAGGTCATATACCATCTAAACATGGGCAGATTACAACCCATTGGGATTGTCCCAGCAGAGTTAAAGTGGATTTACAGAGCCAGCTCTAAAGCGTTGCTCTGGGCTGTGGTGGTTCAGCCAGATTATAATGTTCTGAAACAGCCTTTTCCCAATGGAGAACACACAGAGAGGAAGACAACATGTAATAGAACAGTATGGCTAGAGAGGTGTGGAGGAGGGACAGGGACCCCCAAGGCTGGGAGCTCTCCACATTGGAAGGGAAGAAGTTGTCTTCCTTTTCCCTCTATTTTGCTTTTGGGAAACCCTGTCAGTGTTCTTTTCATCATGGCTTCCTTTTCTTTGTCTTCCTGAGAGATGTTACATTTAATTTAGTCATCAACAGTATCATCAGCCCTTCTATTGGAATTTTTTGTTATTTCAGGCAACACAATTAAAAACTTTCAAGGATTCCCATTACTTCTTTTCAAATTAGCTTTAGTATTCTCCAGGTTAACTAGATACATTTCTAGTCTGTTGTGAGTGGTAACAAAGACCCTGCTCCTGAAAAGCTTCTAGATGTGAGCATTGGCCTTGCTGTCAACCTAGAGGAGACTCCCTGATTTGACATTGGATCCTATGCAAGTATAGGGAACTGAAACTGCTACTGCAGAGGATTGGCAGCTAATGATGCTAGTACATTTAAGGTTTTATTACTCTGTCCGGGGCCTAGAAGTTGTCTGGATTGGCTGCCTATTAGCTTCAGAGCTCCAGATACATATGGCCATACAAATTCAACATGAATTTGCAAAATGAACAACCATGTGTTTAAAGTGAAGCCTTTGGGAGGTCAACTACACCTGGCATCTCCAGACTCAACTCAAGAAACACCGTTTTTGGCAAAAGCCATCCACAACCTGGGGAATCCCTGAACCACTACACAGTCACTGAAGAAAATGCCTCATATGCTTCCCATAATCCCCTAGTCTCTCCTTTCCTTCCCATGCCCTTGAGTCTGAGGTTTTAGATGTAATTAATATACATTCTTTATTGGCAGAAGGACACTTAAGACTCCATTTATGAAATATTGTATGTGAAAGCTGTTGTCATTTTTTAAGATACTGATTTAAGTTTAATCTATCACTGAAGTATGAATTTAGGTGTTGTGACTCATTTCTTTATGGGACTAAAAGGAAGTTTTTGTATACTGAAAATTTTGTTGTGGCAATTAAGTGCATGCACACATACTGGGATGACTAAACTCACTGAATGTGTTTCTACCTCCATCCCCCTTGGTTGCTAAGAACCACAAATAATGTTAGAAATGAAAGACTAAGAGGTCTAGAATAGAAATGCTAAGCCCCTGAACAGAGCATTTGCATAGAGAACTATACTAGTCTATGAATTTGGCATCCTTTGGAAAACCAACCCCTCAAAAATGAAAAACTGAATCCCTTCCATAAGGACTGACAGGAAAGCTGTCATTTCTGGAGTTTTCAGGGTTATTAGATCTGAGAACTAGAAACGAAAAGTCTGGAGCCAGATACTGATGTATCACCACTCTCACATAAGATCACCACCCAAGGCTGGGACTCATGCAGGGCTAGGTAGGCAAAACTTCATGTCTCCATGAGCTGATCAGGGTTTCTAGGATAGTGGTTAGCTACAAGAACTACTGACCAAGATAAGGATATTCAAGCTTGTCCAAATCTAGGCCTACACACTACTTATTCCAAGTGAGCAACATCAACATGTTGCCTCTGCAAGGCAATCCTCCCTCAGCATCTCAAAGGCAGGCTAGACAATATTCTCCAGCCTACAACATCCCTGTGCCTCCTGTGTTCTTCAGAAGTGTCAAATTCGACCTCAGTCATGGGGACCCTCCAGTCATCATACACTCTAAAATGGCCATCATTGAGACCCGAGCAAGCCAAGTAAATATGATAACACAGGCCAGCCTGAAATAAGAAATAAAACCCACCTTCCCACCAGAAAAACAGCAAGGGACCCCAAAGTCCAAGCTTACCATATAACAAAGATAATCCTAAAATTTTATAAAAGACATAATGGCATATAAGTATTACACAAAATCTCTACTTTGTGTTTTTTATGAGTGCCCAAATGTCTGAAAAAAAACCCATGTCTTCTTTTTCCATGAAAATATTACCCATATTCCTCCTACCTAGAAACAAGAAGTTCCATTGCTCATTCTTATTTTCCATTTAATTCTGTTTATAATACCATGTTTTGTTCAGTAGGATCTCCATTCAAAGCACCATTCTAGTTCTCAGCACTATAATATTACAGGTTATGTGTTTCTCCCCATTAATCAAGCACATGATGTGAAACACAAATATATGGAAGGCAAAAGACCCAGAGCAGCCAACTCAATATTGAAAGAGCACAAAGTTGGAGGGCTGACACTACCCAACTTCAAGACTTATTGTAAAGCGACAGTAATCAAAACGGTGTGGTATTGGCAAAACAATAGACAAATAGATTAATAGAATAGAATAGAGAGTCCATAAATAGACCAAAATATAGTCAACTGATCTTCCACAAAGAATCAGAGATAGTCTTTTAGACAAATGGTGCCGGAACAACTGGACATCTACATGCAAAAAAAAAAATTCAGACGTAGACTTCACACCTTTCACAAAAATAAATTCAAAAAATGGGTGCCTGAGTGGTGCAATCAGTTAAGCATCTGACTTTAGGTTTTGGTTCATTTGGTTCATTTGGTTCATAAAGCATTTGACTTTAGACCTTTGGTTCTAAAGGTCACCCTGTGATCCACTCCCACATTGGACTCCACATTCAGCAGAGTCTGCTTGAGATTCTCTCTCCCTGTCCCTCTGCCCCTCCTGCTCATTCTCTCTCTCTCTCAAATAAATCTTTAAAAAATTTTAAAAATAAAATGGACTACAAACCTAAATGTAAAACACAAAACAATAAACTCCTAGAAGATAACACAGGGTAAAAGCCAAATGCCCTGGGGTTTTTTTTGCATAGGCAATGACCTTTTAGATACAACACCAAAGACACAATCCATGAAAGAAATAATTGATAAGCTGGACTTCATTAAAATAAAAAATTCTGTGAAAGACAATGTCAAGAGAATGAGAAGACAAGCCACAGACTGGGAGAAAATATTTTCAGAACACACATCTGATAAAAGATTTTTATCCAAAATATATGAAGAACACTTAAAACTCAAAAATAAGAAAACAAACAACCCTATTTAAAAATGGGCAAAAGACCTGAAAATACTCTTTACCAAATAAGACATATAGTTGTCAAATAAGCACATGAAACTATGCTCCACATCATACATATGTCATCAGGGAAATGCAAATTAAAGCAATGAGATATCACTACCCACCTTAGCATGGCCAAAATCTGGAGCACTAACAACACAAAATGCTGGTGAGGATGTGGAGTAACAGGAATTCTGATTCATTGCTGGTGGGAATGTAAAAGGTAAAGCCACTTTGGAAGACAGTTTGCAGGTATCTTACAAAACTAAGCATACTCTTACCATATGATCTAGCAGTTGTGCTCCTTAGCATTTACCCAAAAGAGCTGAAAATTTATGTCCACACAAAAACCCGCACATGGATGTTTATAGTAGCTTTATTCATAATTGTGGAGACAGTAAAAGGATCTTTGGTTGACAGAGTTTAGTGGTGAGGGAGCGATGAATGAGCAGAGCACAGAGGATTTTTGGGGCAGGGAAACCACTTTGCATGACATTATAATGGTTGATACATATCATTATACATTTGTCAAAACTGGGAAGATGTACAAGACTGAGAGTAAAGCTTAACGTAAACTGTTTGAGTAATTGTAACAAATGTACCACTATAGTGTGAGATGTCAATAGCATAGGAGATTGTGTGTTGGGGGGAGTAAGGAGTATATGGGAGATCTCTATATTTCCCACTCGGTTTTGCTGTGAACCAAAAATTCCTCTAAAAAAATAAAGTTTATTAATTAAAAATAATGCAAAATGATGACTGCATAACTTTTTAGTAATTATATCTGCAATGGATGACCTTATTTGCAAGTAAGGGCACATTCTGAGGTACTGGGGATTAAGATTTCACCACATGAATTTTGAAAGGACACAATTTAACACAGAACAATCTTAAACAATTGGGCACCTGGGTGGTTCAGATGGTTAAGGGTCTGCCTTCGGCTCAGGTCATGATCCCAGGGTCCTGGGATCGAGTCCCAAATCAGGCTCCCTGCTCAGTGGGGAGCCTGCTTCTCCCTCTGCCTCTCTCTCTCTTTGTGTGTCTCTCATGATTAAACAAATAAAATCTTGAAAGAAAAATCTTAAACAATTAAAGGGTATAATTTCTATCTATCCATGTATTCTCCCACAAAAATTTTTTATAGTCCACATCAAAAACTTCATTGATCCAAGGATGGTGATTCAAAGGAGCTACTGTAGTCAAGTGTGTGTAAAAATTAGAATGTTACCGACTCTGAGTACCCAAAATGTGACTTGATATTAGCTAATGCGAGTTAGCCATCTTGGGTTTCCAGCCCAGTTAAGCCTTGATATCATTAAATTCCCAACTCACATCTTCAACCACATGAGAAATCTCAAGAGAGAACTGCCCAGCCAAACTTTCCCCTAATTCCTAACTCATAAAATTGTGAGCAGAATAAAATGGTTGTTGTAAGCCAGTATATTTTGGGTAATTGGTTGCACAGCCAAAATAACTTAAATGGAAAAGGTTTCCAGATTAATAAGGAATTTCTGTGAAGCATAAAAAAGGAGAAACTTCCCAATAAAGAAATAGGAAAAACAAGAATTTCAAACAAAATGAATCAGAAATGGACCCCTAACTAAGGTATTTAACCTCATTTATAATCAGAGAAATTCAAAATAAAAGCACAATGAAATAGCACTTGAGCCGCATAATATTACATGTTGGTGGGAGCACCTGGGGGCTCAGTCAGTTAAGCAGCCAACTCTCGATTTCAGCTCAAATCCTGATCTCAGGGTCCTGGGATCGAGCTGTGTCTGGCTCCTCGCTCAGCAGGGAGTCTGCTCAAGGATTCTCCCTCTCCCTCTGCCCCTCCCCCGCTCAACCTATTTCTCGCTAATAAATAGTCTTTTTTTCAAAGGAGAGCATGTGATGTGATGAGCACTGGGTATTATAAGCAACAGATGAATCATTGAACACTACATCTGAAAATAATGATGGACTATATGTTGGCTAATTGAGTTAAAATTTAGAAAACAATTGTGATAGCTAAAATGAAAAACAAGTATCTGTCAATGGGAAATTTGTAAATGAATTTTCGTACACACGCACACACACACACACACACACGCTCCTACAATGAGATCTTATGAGGACATTAGGAGAAGGAAAGGAAGGGTGAATGGGGGGAAATCGGAGGGGAGATGAACCATGAGAGACTGTGGACTCTGAGCAACAGACTGAGGGTTTTGGAGGGAGGGGGTGGGGGTTGGGCGAGCCTGGTGGTGGGTATTGAGGAGGGCACGTATCGCAGGGAGCACTGGGTGTGGTGCATGAACAATGAATCTTGGAACCCTGAAAAAATTAAATTAAAAAAATAAAAAGAAAAGAAAATCGATGAACCAAAGCTGCATGCCTCAAAATGTCAGTTCTCACAAACATAATGATGAATACAGAAAATATGATACCATTTATATAAAGCCGAAAACAGGAGACCACAAGGAAATGGGAAGAAATGTAAATGCAGAACAGTGCCTCCCTCTATGGGGCAGAGCGCAGGAGGCTATTGAGAAGGAATATGCAAAGAGGTCAACTTCATTAGCAGTGTTTTGTGTCTCAGGTACTAGGTATAGAAGTATTGGGTGGCATTTGTGTACCTTTTTGTATGTTAAATATTGTAGAATGCATTTTTTAAGGTATTTACTTACCAGAAGCTCTTGTAAAAAATAATTCCCAGGTGTGTCTCAGACCCAGCAGCTCAGACTCCCCAGAATTTGCCCCCGAGGTGACGCTGACACTAGGGGTCCAAGCCAGGAGCAGGCCATCACTTCCCCTTTATAAGTGACATTTATCTGCCAGTTGGTCAATTTTGGTGCCTTTGGGCTAGCTACCGTGCAAGACAATGCGGATATAAAAACAAACAAGATCTTTTTACTTGCTTCAAGGGTCTTCTATTTGAGTGGAGGAGACATTATTCTTTGTTGTCGTTTGAGCAGAGAGTTGAGGAGGCCCTGAAACCAGAGCAAAGGTTAACTCCAATTACAAAGTTTTCAAAACCTTTCAAACTGAACATACTGAAATCTATCCCTTCACCACCTCCCCAATGTCCCTAAATACCTCTTTCCTGAGATCCAGGACATCCACAGGCCACTTCATTGCACCTGACTGGGACCCCTACACGCCTCTTCCCAGAGAAATTCTGGACGCGCCCCTTGCCTTGGCTGTACTTTGTGTCTCCCTATAACGCCTCATAACTTTGCCATTCCTCATCGTGTGACTGGGCCGGCTGTGTCCCTTCTCCGAGACCCCCCTTCTGCCTCTGCAAGTTGAGCACATGGTTAAGTCCTCAGAGTAGCAAAACCGGGACCAGTATGTAGCTTTCCAGGTCGCCATGCTGTTTCATTGCCTTTCCGGGATCACAAAAAGCCAATCTGAAAATTGGCAACCAAGTCTTTTATCAGAGACATGGATTCTGAGTAACCTCTTAGATGTTTTTAGGAAAAAGAAGACACACATGGCAGACTTTCAAAGCACCCCTGACTAGACCCCATTCCATATACCATGGAAAGTGAATCACGGGATTTGGAGAAAATTCTAGATGATCTTGCCATTTTCGTACATGATTGAGCAGAAGGAAACCTACAAATCTGAGGCTTAGCCGATTTTGTCCCTAGTAAATATGAGGATTTTTCCTCCTCACAAGGACTGTGAGTGGACAGAAATAAGGGAAGTAAGTTCTAACGTAGATGAAACAACCAGAAGAGAAATAGCCCCATGTCTACTCGTAGGGTTACGGGGCCGGATTTAGCACCTAAACTGGGAATGCAAGCGGACAGTTCTATGCCCCACCCGGTCCAAGATGGCCTTCCAGACCTGGCTGGGTGAGTGGGCCTCCCAGGGGCATCAACCGCAGCCCCCTCCTCGTGTGGCTTGGGAGAGTCCTGCCCACAGGAGGCGAGGATGTAGTTGGCAGGGCAGGCAGGAGCATACGGACCACCGGACCCTTTGCCCGAGAGCAGTCACTCCCTCCATTCTTCTGATGCCCTTGGGACCCTAGGGATGCAGCACAACCCAGGGCCTACTGCCACGAGGAAAAGGCAGGCCACAGGTGTTGGGCTCCCAATGAAGAAAGCAGCTTTTCCGGAGAGTGGACTTGAAACACTCAAAAATGGAAAAAGCCCAAGCAAACCAGAACTCTAGGTCACCCTCCTTGGGACAGGCCACTGGCACTGGGGTAGCGACGCGCCTTGGCCGGTGGGTCGCGCACCCACAGGCGCCCCGGGCCCGCACCCCCGCACGCCCCCCGCACCCCCACAACGCGCGAGCGTGGGGACGGCCGACCCTCCGCCGCCGTGGACTGCGTGAGCGTCCGTGGGCGCACGAGGCATCTCTTCCCGGGAATCGCACCTGGACGAGGTGCCGCTCGCCCCGCTGGGCCGGGACTCGTCCCGGGTGGGGTGGAGGAGGGGGGAGCCGGGCGAAGAGGCCCCCCCAGAAGGCCTCCCCCGGCCCCGATCCCGTTTCCCCGGCCCTGCGGGAGCGCAGCGCCAGCGGGAGCATCTCGGGCCTCCCCGGCCCCTCTCGGCTGGGCCCCCTGCGGACGCGGAGCCCTCGCCACGCTGACGCCCGGAGGGCGCGTTCCGGGAGCGGCGCGCGGTGGACGGGGCCGGGCCCAGGACGGGAGCACCGACCCGCGGGTCCCCGGGGTCCCCACCTGGGCCAGCGCCCCCCTCGGGGGCGGGGGGAGGAGCGGCTGACGTCACGCGCGGTCCCGGGGCGCCCGCGGCGGTGGCCGCGGCCCGGCCGCGTGACCCGCGCGCGCCAATGGCCCGGCGGTCTCC
>JAQQSY010002427.1:0-13686 GCA_028646535.1 Procyon lotor
ACACACACACACACACTAATACAGTCACCCAGAGTTATAGAGTGACATTGGCAAACAGAAGTTAAATGAAACAATGCCTGTAAAATTTTGAGCAAAATGCCTGATGGTATTTTATATAATACCGTATAAATATATAAATATTATTGTGGCTGCTGCTGCACTAATGACAATTGAAGAAATTCAGAGATAAAGCAAGGTCATTGATCCTCCTCTTAGAGCCCCTCTAATGTTTGTTAAGGACTTTATATGTGCTAGATGCTTTATGTACTTTATTTCGTTGCATAAACACAACAATCTAGGAGGTGGTTTTATTATAGTGGAGGGACTTCAAATAAGAGGCTTGTGTTTAAATTCCAGCTCTGCATGATTCCAGTTTTCTAGTGTATGTGGGCAAGTTGCTTATCAGTTCCCAGCCTCCAGGTGCGTGACTTTTTCCATCATTGCTCTGTCAAAGCAGTTTGGTACAGGTAAAGACAATATCTGTGATGGACCCGATATCCAGGTGAGCTGGAGAGCCATGGGGACTCACCGACCCCTGTCTGGAAGGCCTTTTAGGCTTTCCTTGGGTTCTAAGTAGCTCTGCTTATTTGAGGCATGAGTAAGTCAGTGTTCTCCATGGGAGAGCATGAAGGAGGTGGGCTCCCTGAAGACTATGAGTTTCGCTTTCAGTCTGCTGCCCCGATTCCTATCTGAGTGCTCCCAAAGGAAAGCAAGACTCAAGTCCTCCAAGAGCTGAGGGCTCAGGCAAGTTATGAAGTTCTAAAACTCAAGGGGCTCATGTCTAAGAGAACAGGGACCAGCACAGTGACCCAGGAGTAGGAACAAGATTGAGAGGGGGAGCTTGATGACCAACGGAAAGAGGTTAGGTTGCTGAACAAGGTTGGAGTTGGACCATTGGCATGGTTGATTCCAGCTATGAAACCCTGCCTTCTTCGTCTGGTCTTAGGAGGCAAGCAGTGTTCAGACTGAGAGTTCTGGGATGGGAAACCAGATAGAATCGGTCTGCTCGGGGGCAGCATGGATCCAAGTCACCCACTCCTAGTTCTAAACTGTGGATCCAGTTTTTGACCTTGGGGAGGTCACTTTACCCTTCTGACTCCCATGCTCAATCTGTACATTGGAGATGGCTAAATCTGCTTTATTTGGTTGTAGTTGGAGATTAGTTGAGTAAAATGTCCATAAAGGTTCTACTTTGACACCTGCCCATGACACCTGCCCTTGGTGTCTCTAGAGAGAGATCCCCTCTCTCTAGTTAATGTACTGAGTGCCCAGGGCAAAGCAAGCCTGCCAGGAGGGGAATCCCAGGGGTTTTCACAATTGACGTCGCCAAGGCGGGGAAGGTGGCTGGGCTGTTCTCCCTCAGAACTGCACACGGAAGTGAGTTCCGACCTGGAGAAACTCCTTTTGGGATTTGACAGATGGACGTTTGTTGCAAAGGCATCATTTACATACTAATGAAGCAACAGAGCGCAATCCCTTTGGGAAATCTTGGACCTGCTAGAAGAATCGGAGACAGAGATCTTTAGTCTAATCCCCTTGCCAGACTTTGTGGGGTCAGGGCACAGAGAGACACAAAGGGGAACAGCAACCACCGCCCCAGGTCTGTAGAGAATCTACACCAGACCCGGAGAATCTTGACCCCAGGACCAAATATAAATATTTTGGTTTATCTCTTTCCAGAATGAGAAAGAGACAGAGTTTCTTTTAAATATACTGAGTTGCATCTATTTATCTAATAATCTTTTATCAACCTACCTACTATCAGTAGCAGGGGTTCTTAACTAAAAACTCAGTATTTTCTGTCCATAAGCCTCCTACTTTATAAAAGGTTTTGTGATTGATTGATTGGCTGATTGATTACATGTGTGTGTCCTGGGGTGAGGATCCATAGCTTTAATTTGATTCTTAAGCCTTTCCAACAGCAAAGAACCAATGATTTGAAAGGCAGATCCTCTCTCTCCTTCTCATCTACTTGTTCCCAATATCACCTATAGATATGCTAGTTAAAACTAAATGATATACAATGTAGCAATACACTGACATAACATTAGGTAGCTGAGTTCATGTTATAAATTTTGAATTTTCTTTAGTCATTAAAATTCTTGTCAGTACTCTTATTGACTTCATCATATGAATACATCATACTCTACTCAATGCTTTTTTTCTATTATTGAATATCTAGAATGACTCTAGTGCTTCTGTTTAACTATATTGTTATAAAATACAAATGAGTATGTCTACATATTAATCCACATTTCAGATTAGTTTCTTAGTTTAAATTCCCAACTGTAGGATATGGGGCCCAGGAAAGTGGACATTTTTATGTTGATGGGTTATTATGAAATGGCTTTCCGGAAAGTGAGTTCCAATTTAGGATTTCACCATGAGCCTTAGGGAGTGCTTTTCTCCCCTCACCCTTGCCAGCACCATGTGGTGGTATTTTCATCTTATTTTATCTTCGCAGTGGCCATGCGAGTTAATTTTTATCTGCATTTCATAGCTGAGGAATTGGAAGACAGTTTTTTTTTTTTTTTTGCCTCTCTGTGTATTAACGCCATATTGTCCACTTATTTATTTATTTTTTCTAGTTAAACTGAGCAATAATTGAGATACGTCACTGTGTAAGTTGAAGGCATACAGTGTGATGATTTGATTTACAATATATATCGTGGGACGACAGTTTATACCCGAGAACCAAAATGCAGGTTTCTCTGCTAGGAAATCATGCCATTTGGAGAAGTCTGTTATTGTTTTTGTTTCTTTTCTGAATATTGGTTCTTTACATTTCAATGGCTTTAAATTCACCCAAGTACCTTGAAAAGAGCCACTCACTTTGTCAACGTCAAGGACAGACAAGTCGGGAGGGGGAGCAGCTGACTTACACGTTCGAGAAGAGGCTTCTGGATAGCCCGGTACTGGCCTGCCAACAAAAGTAGACGAGTGTTAGTATGAAACCCTGGGAAGAGAGGGGGCACCTGGGGGGCACTGCTGGTTAGGTGACCGATTCCTGGTTTCCACTAGGGTCGTGATCTCAGAGGCCATGGGATCGAGCCCCGCATTCTGTGCAGGATCCGCTGGGGATTCTCTCTCTCTCCCTCTCCCTCTGCCCCTCTGGCTTGGGCGGCCAGGGGATATGTGGGCAAGTTGCTTACCAGCTCCAAGCCTCCCCACCAATCCCTCCCCGCCGACCCCCCAGCAACCCTCAGTTTGTTACCTGAGATTGAGTCTCTTATGGTTCCTCTCCCTCCCTGGTCCCATCTTGTTTCATTTTTTCCCCTCCCTTCCCCCCACGACCCCCCACCCTGCCTCTCAAATTCCTCATATCAGAGAGATCATTTGATTATTATCTTTCTCTGATTGACTTATTTCACTTAGCATACTTTTCCTTGTATCTGTTGTTCTTGCAAAGCAAGGGCGATGAAAAAGGAGGCTAAACGATCAAATCCAAACTAGGAAGGCTTGCTCATTCTATGAGAGTCAGCATCAGGTTAGAAGGACCCCTGCCTCTCCCCCATCAGATGCACCCAGTAATGACCCCGCAGGCGACTGGGCCCCTGAAGAGGTTTCCTGGCCCCTCCCCCGCCTCTGGCTCAACATTACATTTTGCTGTAATCGGCCATACGTCCATGTCCTGGAACAGACTGGAAGCATTTCATGGGCAAGGGGACAGGTCTACTCACTCATCTGTCCCTAGCTCCAGGCCCAGGGCCCAACAGTGAACAAACAAGTTCTTTTTTTTTAAAAAGAGTTCATTTATTTATTTGAGAGAGGGGCGCCTGGGTGGCTCAGTGGGTTAAAGCCTCTGCCTTCAGCTCAGGTCATGATCTCAGGGTCCTGGGATCGAGCTCTGCATTGGGCTCTCTGCTCAGCAGGGAGCCTGCTTCCCCCTCTCTCTCTGCCTGCCTCTCTGCCTACTTGTGATCTCTCTCTCTGTCAAAAATAAATAAAAAATAAAATATTTATTAGAGAGAGATCAGGAGGGGAGTGGAGAGACAAGGAGGCTCTAGGCTGAATGTGGAGCCTGATGGCCCGCTGATCCCACGACCCCAAGGTCAGGACCCCCGCTGAAATCGAGTCAGACACTTAATCGACTGAGCCACCCAGCCGCCCCACAAACAAATGAGTTTTTGACACGTGTTTGTTGAGCGGGTATTGTCCATGTGAGGTTTGGCAATGCTTGACCCCTCCCTGGGACTTGTTCTATGGACGGTTGCCTGGAGGACGTCCAGTGCCCTTGATCACCGCCCTACTTTAAACTCTACCCTCAGATGATGCAGAACCACAAAGAACTGCTCACATCATCTGCAGGGTTTTTTTTGCTTCCTCTAGACTTAATTTTCCTAAATTGCATTATAGTGTCATGCTGTGAGTCTGCACGGAGGAACACCATAAGCAGAAAATGTTCTTATCACATCCTCTTTATTAGCACACATGTGAGAAATTTCTAGCAGGTCTCAGGAGCTGCGTACTTCTCAGCAATTGGTTTGCTTTGATTGAATGGAAAACACCGATTTTTACACGAGATCATATTTTCCTTCCTCCTTTGGCTGTTTAGAATCTCGGCAAATTTCTGGCCTGTGTCCAAGTCACGTAGAAGGCCACAGGATGAGATGCATTTCTATGTCTTGCTCTGGCTTCATCGTGTTCTTAGACTTCTGCCTTTCCATCCGGAATTCTTTTTCCATACCAAAATATACAATTAATAGCTGGGGGTTTGTGTCAGCATGCCCAAGCCTTGAGTAGAGTGTAATGTGTAAATTAATGAAAGTTTGGCCCCGTGGAAACACAGCTCTCTGGAATTTGTTTAGGACCAGTGCATCAGGGAAGTGTTAACTAGCCAAAGCTAATTTCCTTGAGATAATGAGCGGGCAAGGAGCCCTGTCTGCACCTGCCGCCCGGTCCCAGCCCATCCCGGTGGTAGGACTTGCAGCGACCACGGTCCTGGGGCACTGATGACCCCTTCCTGTCCCAGCACACCTTTACCCCTACTAGAGCCCTGGTGGAGAAACCCACAGGTTTTCCAGCCCTTCGTAGTAGCAGTCTGTACTCTCTCATGAATTGAGTTAAATTCGTAAGGTCACCCATAAGGATCAGTAGGCCTGGAAGGGGCAAATGAGCACTGAGATTTCGGGGATCCGCTCTGGCCCCCAGGATCGCAGAAAGCAGCTCTGCTGTCTGATTCAGAGTTGGAGACACCTTCGTTTTAGGAAATTGGCCTCATGGGATGTGGTCAATATTCTGACATGGAGAACTGTGGGATCTCTTCCTACAGGAGCTCACAGCCCGAGACTCTCCTCGATCTCCCAAATACGTTTCATGCCACTTCTGAGTCCTTGCTTGGGTTGAGTCCGGCTGGAGTCCCCACCTCCTCTGTGTTGCTTTCCATAAAGCTCGGTGCCCTTTGAGATCCTCCTGGGGCTTCCCTCTTTGACCACTGTAGGTGACTAACGTCACGGAATGGTCAGGACAGTCACTTTCTGTCTCACTCACTGTGACACCTACATAAAAACAGGCAGCATTTCCTTACTTCTTTGATGAGTATGTACTCAGCCTCCCGTTTTTTAAGATTTTATTTATGTATTTATTTAGAGAGCACATGAGCCAGGGGAGGGGCAGAGAGAGAGGGAGAGGACCTCAAGCAGACTCTTCACTGAACGTGGATTTTGACACGGAACTCGAGCTCACGCCCCCGAGATCATGACCTGAGCCTGCCACACAGTCACCCCTGGACTTGGCCCTTCGTTAGGGAAGGAGCTGTCTTTATCTGCTGCAGTCCTTATGTTACTAACAGTGCAGTTTGGGACTATAATTTTAAAAGCATAATTTTAAAACTGTAAATTGGTTCATGTCACGTGTGGCCCGTGGAATGCCCTGTGGAGTCCACATCCTCTGCCGTGGCCCCCAGCCCCCAGCACAGCCTGGTTCCTGCCCGCCCTGTGATCGCATCTCTGTCCAGCTTCTTCCTCTCCTCTGAAATTAGCTGTCTCAGCTTCGTTTCAAGTCTCTCCAGTACGCTAAGCTCCTTTCACATCAGAGACCTGAACGCACTGTGCCGCAGTGCGGAATGTTCTCTCCTTGGCTCTGCCTACGTCTGGGTCCTTTTCATCCATCAGATCATCTCTTAAATGTCATCTTCCTGGGGGGAGCGTCCCTGATTGCCAATCTTAGGTAAAAATGAAGGACCACCTCTCTAGTCCCGGGCCTCACTACCTCAAGTGCCTCCCGTGGCTTTGAGGATACTGCCAGGGTGCACACTGAGCCCCATTTCCTCTCCCCACGGGCCCTCGGCTTGCACATATCTCCCCGTGTCCCTCGCACCAGGTGGCCATGGCATGGTGCTCAAGCCGCTGGGACAAGGTGGGTGCATGTGTGTCCCTCCTGGAAGACCCACCTGACCCTCTCCTTCTCACGACCCTCTGACCCTCTCGACGCTCATCTTGCCTCCATGGCTGTCTAGAGACAGAAGACCCTGAGGTCTTCAGGGATAATGGAAGCCACTGCGTAAAAGGAGAGTGAATCGCAAGTGAGCATTTGGGGAAAAGACTTCTTTGGTCCACATCGGATTGTGATGTGAACGAGAAATAAGTCTTTGTTTTATTAAACTACCAACATCTGTAGTTTATGCACTCTGGATGTTAGCCCTTCCTGATTAATACACTTGTTTTGTTTCCTGCGTGGCATGGAGGAACAAAGCAAACCAAAAAATATGTTCTACAGTCATAGACTCGGGGGCCTGCCTCCCCCAAGGCGGTGCTGAGATCTCAGGCCCTTGATCACTCCTGGAACCGTATGCGGCAGGTGCACAGGGAAGGCACAGAACTGCAGGATGAACCCGATCGTCCTTGACTTGACGCTCCCTCCCGTGGGCCCCAGGCCCCCACCACAGAGGCACCCCCAAACCCTGCCAGGTCTTGGAGTCTTCCTGGGGCCGAAGGATAGATAGGCTGGCTCCTCCCAGAGAGCTGTTTTCTAGAAAGACGAAGGCCGTTTACCCAGCAGTAGCTCTTCACATCCTTATTCTGTGAGAGCCACACTCCTCTGTCCGCCGAGGGTCGTTCCTGAGCCGCGACACCAAACCGGTCCCGAGAACAACTGCCTCTTGCGCTCCTCTCAAGGAAACAACGTCTTTTTGCAAAAGACAACATTCCCTTGAAAGTTGTTTTTAGAAGGGGAGTGAAGATGGATACGTGTGTCGTCTCCGAAGTTTTCCTGATGATCCCAGCCCTCGGCTGTCAGCTTGGACCCCTCTGCTCAGGACCACCCAGGTCTGATAAAGGCCTCTGGCCGATGGCCATCAGGCTAAGGGCCCCTGAACACTTGCATCTTGGGCGCTTCCAAAAAACCCCAAAAAGTAAGGAAAGAAAGCAAAACCGGGCTCCCAGTGCAAACCAGTTACTTTCTGCACAAGCTTCTGTGGTGATGTCATATTGATGTCCGCGGACTACTGGCTGAGAAGCTCCAACTCCCTTCTGCTCAGAGATGGGCCGTGTTAAAGTTAGAGAGAAGCTAGTACTATCTGCACTTGTAAACACGTCCTTGAACAGAAGCCTCTGGAAGCCCAAGGTGGTGCGTTTTGGTGCCTCAACAGGGACAGGGGTGCTGGCTGTGCCCCCAAGGGCTGGCTCCATGGGATGGTCGCATTCAAAGGAAATCACCGGCTGAAACAGTTCCCAGCAGGTCCCATCAAGAGAGTCTGGTTCTCCCGTGCAAGAAGGGAAGTGAAAGTAGGGAGCCTGGAGTCTTTGGGAGTTCCCCTTTCTCTGGGAAGTGGAGTCAGCGGGCTTTTTGGATGATGGCATTCGCAAACCAGCCAGGTTCCCCAAGCAGACCCAGCTTCTGTTTTCAGTGCAGTCACAAGATTTTGGAGGGCGGGGGCGGGGAGAGGAATGGCGAAGGGGAGCATTGGCTCCCGAGGCTGCAAGCTGGCCTTGCCCAGCAATACCCGGTGACAAGGGAGAGGCCAGCGGGTCCCAAGGACCGTCACTAGGAGCTCCGCAGAGGAGACGGCTCTGTGTCTCCCCACGTCCACGTCCCCCGCCCGGCCTGGAAGTCCCAACCATCTGCTGCCTACACGGGCACCTAGCCAGGTACTTGCTACAACCTGGGCTCCCTCTGCGGTCCGATGCGCCCATGAGTCTAAGTTTTGGTAAATGGAAGAGGCGGAAAATCAACTCACAGTTTTCAGGAAACTTTCAGAAAAATTGCTGTGCGCCTTCGATTTCTTCTTTTTCTTCCCTTCCACCCTCCTGCTGCCTACAGCAAGCTATCACTATTTTAGGCAATCGGACTGAGGCCAAGGTAAAGGAGGGAGCAGCATCTCTGAGGACCTGGGGTAGCAGGGCTGCCAACCAGCCTTGAACGGCTTACCTCTGGCCTTGACTTACATAGAAGAAAATGAGCAAGTCATGTTTAAGCCCCGGTGATTTCTCTCTGAACATGTGTTTCAGACTTTACTGTTGTATCTCCTTGCGGAGGTCAACTTTGGAATTCACCAAAAAGATAGTGGAGCCTCTGATGAAAAGTCATGAATGCTTATTTCATGGACGCTGAATGAGAAGTTAGAAGCTCTAGGATCAAAACCCGGCTCGTTTGCGGCCATGTGACCCCAGGCAAGCACATAAGCCTCAGTTAGCGAGTATTAGCTTGTAGAACGAGAAAAGTAGTGTCTGCCCCAAACAGCAGTTGAGGAGTTTAAAGAAATAACTCCCCCGGGTGTCCCCCCAATGAACGGCTGTGTTTCACGGTCCAAGTTCAACCTCATGACCAGCTCTTTCCCACTCAATCCAGATTGTGAGTCCTCTGCCTTCAGATCTATATTAGCAGCTTGTTCATTACTGAGTTCTCATTTTTTTAAAAAAAAAAAAAAGCGGTGCCTTTTTCAAGTCCGTTGGTGTGGCTCTGTCCATTCTCCCCAGTGGTCATTGAGCTGGCGCCCTGTTGGACTGTGAGGCTCAGGGATTCAGTGACAGGACTGGTTGACAGCCTCCTTGAAAGATGAAAACACTGCTCACTCCCAGCACGAACAAGAGTACTGTGGCAGATCTGAGCTCTACTCTGCTGACTTATTCCCCGGGGAGATCTAACTTCTCTTGGGCTCAGTTTACCGAATCTACACTGTGACCCAAATTAGAGACGTCTATAAAATGCTTGGCACAAACTGGGGACTCATTATGTTGTTAGTTTCTTTGCATTTTCTCTCATTCACAGGTCCTAGGTCTTGCTGATGTCATGGGAGAACCAGTTTTCAAGTTGGGCTCCAGACCTGGGGCCCCGGGTCCTTTTCTTTACCTGTGCTGCCTTCACCAGTGTTTGTATTTTAGGAACTGCACGGTTTCTCTTGAAATTCAAATAAAATATTCCGAGAGAGTCGTTGTCCAGTGAATTGCCAGGCCCTTCCTGGTGGAGACAGTCTTGATAGTTTCCTTTTTATTTATTGTTGCTTCAACCAGTAATTTTCCAAAGTCAGCCCTAGCACTGCATGAGATGGAATTATCCTGGGGAGGGCAAGGACTCGCTGGTCTCACCACAGACCTGTGAAAGCACAGACCCTGGAGTGGGCTTGAGGATACGCATTTGTGACTACTGTGATTCTGATACACAGCACATTTTAAAGACAGTTCTGAATCCCTGGGCTTACCCAGGGATTAGTCGTGGACGATTTGAAATCCTGGCTTGTGCTTATGCGAAGGGGGAACCCCTTTTCCCAGCAATGCATCCATCAACTTTTCACATTATTTCTGTTCACCCGTTTTGCTCACCTCTTGCAGGAGAACCAGCCTCTGTGAAATTAATAAGTGTTGCAATGTGGAGAAAGGGCCAGCAGGGGGCATTGGATGCTCACATATCCCATTCTTGCCTTTCCTCCATCTACTCCTAAAATCCTTATTAATTTTTCTTTTAAAAGTGGGAAAAACCAACTCTCAAGACTGCTTTCCTTAGGAAACAAAAGCCAAAAACAAAACAAGTGCTCCTGGACAAAATGAAATTTCTTGTCCATTTAATTGAAACAGTCCATGTATATCTTTATCAGGGCATTATTGTGCCTGGTGCCTTAAGAGAGTAGGACCACTTTCTAGAGAGCTATCTTCTTTCATTTCCTTCTTTAATCAGTGGAAGGAGAGAAGCTCCTGAGTTTATTTTATGGAAAAATACGGCTCTGTTCTCTATAAATCAGCCTCACAGAAGGTATTGGTATTAAGAGATTGTCCAAGTTTGGACATGCGCCTGACTTTTCCAGACCTGGAATGTATATATAGTTTTCCAGACCTGGAATGTATATATATATATATATATATATATATATATGTATATTGTCTTTAGCATACAAAATGTATGCTGCTGTAGAAAATTATGAGATACAGCTAAGGAAAAAAGAAGGGGATAAAAATTACTATAAAGTCCCCCTACAAAGACACCCACTAAAAATATTTGATTGTAGCCTGATCATGCACACACACACACATATGCACACGTGACACAGCCTATGTAGGTCTGAGCACACCGTGTTCTTGCCTTCTCTGTCCCAGAATAGCAGACTAGAGCATAGCCATGCCAATAAATAAGATTCAATGTCATCTTTTTTTTTTTTTCAATGTCGTCTTCTTAATGGTTGTATAGTATTCGCTCCTGTGGGTGCCGAACCATATATTTTCAATGAATCTCACGGTAAAAAAAACTGCAAGCAACTTAAAAATATCTCGGAATGTTATAAATACCGTGGCGAACAGCCTGTTATGTGAATCACACACATCCTTAATCATATCAGGTCTGTTATATTTTAGTAGA
Source organism: Procyon lotor (assembly GCA_028646535.1). Classification (NCBI taxonomy): domain Eukaryota; kingdom Metazoa; phylum Chordata; class Mammalia; order Carnivora; family Procyonidae; genus Procyon; species Procyon lotor. Next base: position 10,786 of record JAQQSY010002427.1, read on the forward strand.
TATTTGCCGTGGTTCATCAACGAGCATAGGCTGGTGGTGGTGTGATTTGCTGTTAATATTTTTGGCGGAATATAGATTCCAGTGTGTACGGGCAGGCCTGGGCAGCTTTATTTTCCTCCCCCTCTGCTTCTGTCTCTTGAATGTTGTTAATGAAATCGAATACCCACCTGTCAGGTTTTGTCTCTCTTCAGGAACGTGAAGAGCGAGCGAAGGGAGAGGGGTACACATCACGTGGTTTATAACTCGCCAGCCCCCGCATCAGATTGGCAATTTCCTTTCCAGGCACCATCCCCTTTGGAAGTCTCTAGAGTACCCCCAGTACTCTAAGTGGGTGTTAGGAAGGGGTAAGAGGTAGCAAGCTGGTGGAGGGAGGTATATTTGGGATCAAAGACTCCATTCCAGTTGGGAAGCATCTACGTTGGGAGCCTTTGTGAGCAAAGGACTGGGAAGCTTACTAAAAGCATTTCTGTAAGAGGGATTAGAGCTGGGTGCCTGTTTCTTATTTATAGTCATACTTGCAGTTTGGACTTTGCTTTTCCCCACTCCTCATGGCTCTTAGGGACACGCTACATGCTCCAACGCGCACGGCTACGAACCGCGGAGCTCATTTGCAGGTTGCATCCCTTCTGTGATTCTACCCCGTCTTTGCACACTTCTTGTCTTTTTCTCACTTTATTCTGTCTCTTTGCATCCATTGTTTGTGGCCACCAGCTTTCTAGGGACATTCTATTGGACTTCCCTTCAAACAATAATACTCCAAGATGAATAGTATGTACTTTTACTCAAACTTTAATGGGATTCAGGACTAGGCTCTGAAAAGAGATGCAAGAGAAGCATAAAATGAATCAATCATCTGCTCAACACGTACTTTTGGGGGGAAGCCATTCTACAGAGTTTAGTGGAACGAGGGCTACCGAGTGGCCACAACCCTGACACTTGTTCGGACTTTTGCCCGTTTTCCAGATGAAGGAACCAGGGCTCAGAGGGATCTGCGCTTCACGAACCCAGGCTTCACAGCTAAAAAGTGGAAGCCACGGGCCAGGCTGTGCGCCTGGCTGCCATCAGCTAACGCCCGCTGGAACGAGCTGATAGTTTTATTGAAAGACAAGCAGAAGAGAATGGAAGGAAGAGGAACAGACCCATGCTGACATTCCCACAGCGTAGGCGACAGACGGCTCCTGACTCACCCGTGGCATTGTTGATTCGAGGCCATGACCTAGGGCAGGAAAGACAACCAAGGTCAGTGTCAAGGGCATGCGGGTCACACATCTTCCCCAGAGGGGTGGCAGCCGTCACAGGCATGTCCCAGAGCCACCAACAGAACGATTTCCTCATGTTCATATTGTTCTAGTTCGAAAACAACATCTCATTATAGCGAATCCGGAAAACAGAAAAAGGCACAGAGAAGCAAACAGTGCCCCCGGTAATATTTTGGCAAATCTGCCATAGCTATGTGCACGTGTTTATAGGGGTGTGTGTGCCCACAGCTAAACATATCGCTGTATAGAAATAGCACAGGAATATATGGGCTGCTGATGTTAAAAATGCATTGTGTATCTTTAGCTGTTATTCAAGACATGATATTTATTGGCTGTGATTTCTAGAGGGGACGTTTTGATTCTCGCCAGTGTTTATTATTGGGCATAATCTTGCAGGGAACATCCATGCTTCCATTTCTCATCTAATCCCTGAAATATGTCCATGGAGAGACTCCACAAGTGCAGTGAAGGGGTCAGGCAATGAGGGGTCATCTAAGCCCCTCGCTGTAGGTCACTCATTTGCTCTCCAGGTGGATTGGATCACTTGAGATGCTAATCCAGAGCTGGAGGGGACCATCTCTCTGGATCTCACCACCCTCAAATCCCTCCTTTAGAATGATTCTTCCTACTTGGCCCCTGATTCCTTATTTTACCTGTTTTACTTCCTAGACGCCTAGTGAGACTGAATTATTGTTATTATTTGCCGAGTGGTTTTAGTGGATTTTTTTTCTGTTGTGCGGGGTCTTTGTCCATTTTTTGGCCACCACGTTCACACTGGGCAGGGTGCTTTTGGAAACACCTTTTGATTAGATTCCGGGCAAAGATCTGAAAAGCTCTGGGGTGAGAGAAGGCTCTGGAGGCTGCTGCTTCTGAGCCAACTTGTTTGTGCCTTTAATAATCCTGGGCCTCACGCAGCACCTATCCTCCGAGGCTCTCCAAGTACGTCACAGGGGCAATTAACTGAGCATCGCAACACACGCCGGGTGTAAATATTTATGAGGCCTGGCTGGTGCCTGGGTCATCGGGCACCAAATAGTTAAGCTGGGAGACGAGAGTAACCAGGAGACCACGGCCCTTGAGTCTGGCTTCCTTCCTGCTTGCCCTCTGTCCTCTGCCGTTTTGATACTCAGAGGGGCCCTGTGGGGTGGCTAACAGTGTCCCGAGTTTACAGACGAGGAAACGGGAGGTCCAGACAGCGTCCAGCTTGCCCGGTCCCACAGAGAGCGAGGGACCTGACACCAGCCTGTCGGATCCCCCAGTCCTCGCCGCCGCCGCCGCCCCGGCCCTGGCCTGCAGAAAGTGGCGAGCCCAAGGCAGTGTGCAGCTGAGGTCTCGGCGCCCTTGTGGTTTGCTCTTGGCATCCTTTCAAGCTGCCCGAGAGTCCGCAGAAATTAACGGTAAATCAGCCAGGAAGGGGCAGATCGTTTATCTGGGGCCTGGGAGCTCTCTTTTGACATTTTGAACACATAGCCTCTTCCCTGACACCTTTGTCTTAGATTAAGGCCCCCGAAGGCTCCCCAGACCTGCCACTGGTGACACGGGAAGTGTAAATGATAGGTTTTTGCGACTGTGAACGGGGAGCTTGATGGGAGCCTGGCAAGCCAGGCCCTTGCCTGCAGGCCTCACACCCAGCATGAGCAGC